>CM052088.1:14195504-14206127 GCA_028453745.1 Agapostemon virescens
TCGGGCAGCAAGCGAATTCCGCGTCGAAAGAATGATTCATCTTTGGAGGTTATCCAGGCGGAGATCCATTTTTCGAGATCTTCGTAAGAATTAAATCGTTCTTCAGCAAGTGCGTGTGCCATCGACCCAAACAAGTGGTAGTCAGATGGGGCACAGTCTAGTGAATAAGCCGTATGTGGTAGCACTTCCCAGCGAAGTGCTTCTATCGTTTCCTTGACAATTTTTGAGACGTGAGGCCGAGCATTGTCATGCAGCAAAATCACCTTACGCTGTCTCGTTTCATATTGTGGTCGTTTTTCGTGCAATGCTCGACTCAAACGGATAATTTGTTGTCGGTAGAGATCTCCTGTGACTGTTTGACCAGTTTTTAGCAGTTCATAGTATACCACACCTTCCTGATCCCACCAAATGCAGAGTAAAGCCTTTTTTCCGTGGATATTCCGCTTTGGCGTCGATGTTAAGGGTTGGCCAGGATCACAAATGGTTTTTCGACGTTTAGGATTGTCAAAATAAATCCATTTTTCATCCCCAGTGATGAGACGATGGAGAAACCCCTTTCTTTGTTGCCTAGCAAGCAAAATTTCGCAGATGGTTTTCCGCCTTTCAATGTCTCTTGGCTTGTGTTCATATGGGACCCACTTTCCTTCCTTGTAGACCTTCCCTAAGGCTTTTAAACGGTCGGAAATGACAGATTGAGCACAATTTAACGCTTCTGCAATTTGTTTTTGCGTTTGACATGGATCTTCATCCACCAACGTCTACAATTCTTCGACTTCGAATACTCGTGGCCGTCCAGAACGCTCTTTGTCCTCCAAAGAAAAATCACCATTTTTAAAACGTCGAAACCACTCTCTACATGTTTTATCGGAAACAGCATTATCGCCATAAACGTCTACAATCATTCGATGAGCTTCAGCTGCCGTTTTCTTCCAATTGAAACAAAAGACTAACACTTCGCGCAAATGACGCTTATTCGGCTCAAATTCCGACATCTTCAATGTAGAAAAAAACGAAGTTATTGATGCAAGCGTAAATTGTTGTGTACTGAGTTTTATTAACAGATGTTCAAACTAAAAAGTTAGCCTTACTTTAGAGGTTATAGTTACCCACAGTTCGAGCTACGGCTAATCGACGCTACATGGACAGAACTTTCCGATTGACCTAATAGAACTTGTACTCGACTAGCGGAATCTATAAGGTTACCTTGATTCGAGAGACAGCTTTAGTCTGATCTCACTAGAAATTACGTTTACGAATGTGGCACGGCGTGTATCTTCGATTGACTGTATGATTCTGAACAAAAGAGGATGAAAATTAACTGATTTACCATATATCCCCTTAAAAATGGGGGAAAAATATCTGTATACAGTGTTTGGGTCACGTACAGTCACATATCTAATTTATTATTAGTTTTAATGTAAACCAGGCTACAGTGAGGTTTTTGTCATAAAGTTTTAAGCGGAGATTATCTAGAGCATTTCCTGATAGAGAAAACTTGGAAGATTCTGGAGAGAAATTCAAACGGAAAATATTCTCCGTACGTTACATATTTCTAACGATACAGCAAAATGTAATCGAGTTTAACAAAATGTACATTGTAATAAAAAAATTGTATCGATTGTATATTATAACTCCACTTTTCGAGTTCACAAAATCGAGCTAAGACCCAATTCAATCACGTTCACGTGACATTGAGTTCAAGAAGTGCAAAGTAAAGCCAAAATGTTATAAATATTCCAGGATCTTATAACTGATTTATTTGACATTTTAAGCCCTTCTCATTAGCATTCGAATTTGTATAATAAAGTATATTAACTCTTAACACTCCAATGGCTCCTTTGAGGCAACACTGAAAATTGTCAGACTATTATTCAAAACAATTTGTACATTACAAATGTTTGCAATTAAGAAGTTAGTAAAAATTGAAGTGTTGCCGTACGGTTAACAGTAACGAATTTGATATGCACAAAAGGAAATTAATCACGTGCAAAGGAATTATCCTAGAACAGAAATATGCCTTGAGTTAGGAATTAAAATTGCTTGGAGTGGAAAGGGTTAAGATTCTTTATTTCATTTCCGTTTTATTAATAAAGTAGTAAAATTAAAAATCCCTACAGACATTGAATATTATAACATAAACTATGTAAAAAATGATTATTATGAAATAGTTTGAATATTTTATTAAATAACCTATATTCCTGTGAAACACAAATAAAAACTAGTTGAAAACAATTATACATGTATATTTTATGTGACAACCAGTGTATATAAAATTTATTCAGAAGCTTGTACAGTTAGTATCACAAAACGTATAAGTGAACAGTCTCTTTAAGCAATTTGTCTCTATTTTATTAATTTTACACAAGCTTTTATCAAAACCGGATTTAATCCTGTATGGGGCCGTGTAACTTTCAAGTCGCATGTTAATATATCGACATTTTACCAAATGATTTTAGTTTTTTATAAGGTAACGTGTACATCTAAATTATGCAATGTCTCTGAGGTAACAAATAATAATATTGATAACGATTGGCAGCACCGTCAACCTGAAATATCAAAGTAAATGCCTTGTAAGTTGTTTGCAGATAGAAACCAACGAAATCGTTTTGTGCAATTTACATTATTTATGCTTCAATCTATTCTATTATATTCTATCTATAAAACAAAGCAAAGCGTACATTATAGCTTTGGGTTTGCATATCAATAACAACTTATTTGTTTGCAATTTCAATAATCATTTTGTAACTATTTGTATATGATACGGTTTTATGACTTCCAGGTTACAGTAGGCTATTATGATAGATTTTGGTATATTTAGGTTAATGCTTGTGCTTTCTTCTATTTTCAGAGTTATATTAGGTTAGGGAAAAAGAAATAAATTACTTTTACGCGAACTTCAAGACTTCATTTAACATGTTTCGGATTGTCCGATTTGGGTCAAATATACACCGTTTTGTTCTATAATTTGTTGCCATTTTAAAGGTAGCTTCGTAATGCCTCTTTCATAGAAGTCTTGGTCCCTATTGGCGAAAAACTCTAGTAATCGATTTTCACAATTTTTTCTTTGTGCCAATTTCTTATCATTAAGGAAGTTTTGCAATGCAAGAAAAATATGGTAATCGCTTGGCCCCACGTCCGGACTATATGGTGGATGTATCAAAACTTCCCAACCAAGCTCTCGGAGTTTTTGGCAAGTCACTATAAACATGTGTGGCCTGGCGTTGTCCTGATGGAACACAACACCTCTCCTGTTGGCCAATTCTGGCCGTTTCTGTTCAATCGCTAGCTTCAAACGATCCAGTTGTTGACAGTAGAGATCCGAATTTAGTGTTTGACCATATGGAAGCAACTCATAATAAATGATTCCTTCCCAGTCTCACCAAATGCACAGCAGAACCTCCTTGGCTGCTAGTCCTGATTTGACTACCGTTTGAGCCACTTCACCGCGCTTTGACCACGATCGTTTTCTCACAATGTTGTCGTATGTGATCCATTTCTCATCCCCAATCACCATCCGTTTAAGAAATGGGTCGATTTCATTCCGTTTGGCCAAGGCTTCGCAGATGGAAATTCGATCCATCATGTTTCTTTGTGTTAATTGGTATGGCACCCAACATCCAGCTTCTTTTTGAATCCAGCTTTGTGCAAATGGTTTAAAACTGTTTTATGGTCGATCTTTAGCTCCTGAGCGATGCTACGACTGCTAACATGTCGGTGAACTTCGATTATTTCTGTGATTTTATCGACATTTTCGACGACGGGCCTACCTATGCAAGGTGCATCTTTAACCCTTTGCGGACGCGTGTCGGATATATCCGCCCAAGCCGTTTTACCGTTGCGGACGACTGTCGGATATATCCGCCCAATTCTCGCGCTGCGGCTGATACCTGACGTCCACAGCGACGTTCGCTCGTCGGGCGGCTCCGTCCGCAAAGGGTTAACATCAAAAATACCTGAACGGCATAGACGAAACCAAAATTGCACGCAATTAGCTGTTACAGTATCGGCACCATAAACACCATCGCACAATTTCAGCCGCTTGGCTTGCATTTTCGCCTTTATCAAAGAAAAACTGTAAAATGTTCCGAATTTTCTCTTTGTTTACTTCCATTTTTAACAACCTGTAACTCACAACTGACTGGACCAAACAAAAAACAGAAAAAGAATTTTTTAATGCCACATGTCACCTTTCCAATGAGCAGAAATCTTAAATTGTTTGATCGATACTTTTGCGAGATATCGACCACTACATCCATCTACCGAAAAAATAATGGATTACTTTTTCCCCAACCTAATATATGATATACCCAAAATATGAATACATAATCGCATAAAAGTAATAGAGGAATTAGAATTTGACGCATTAGCGGTAATAGATCCAAAGATTCTTTACTAGATTCTGAGTGCGATGAAGATCATCCAGTAGTATTTATCCGACGACGCATAAATGTTATTGACAGTGACGATGAAGTTAGTACCTAATCATCATCGAATAAGGAAAATTCGGGACGACAAAAAATTGTTTAACAATCAGTTTCCCAGACGAATAATGGTTGTCGTCGCCCTTGCAAAGAAGATTGCCCTGAAGACTCCGAAGGACCCTACTGTCCTGTGACCCATTTTCGAAAACTATTTGACGGTGAAATTATAAGTGATATAGTTGATTGTAAAATAATCATAAATATAATAAAATTTTATATAAAAAAATAAAATGTTCCAAATGCAATGTACATTTACGTTTAACGCTAAGTGCAAATTGTTTTGTGGAATTTCACGCTTAAACTTTTATGCACAGAAGTGCAAACATCGTAAGTCGTTGTTACTGCAAAGTTATAAAGTTACAAATTACAATAAAATTGTTTAAACTGGTAAATTTCTTTTATTCTGTATATATACACTTGTATATGTTGTTCATGTTACATACATTTTTTTATATTTAAGAAAAACATTCGGCATATAGACTAAAATGGAACTACTCGATTATCCTAAAAATATATCCCCAGTAATTGTTTCCTTTTAAATTGAATATCATCGTCTGCTGTAATATAATTTTTTCCAATCTGTAAAATTTTTAATAACATATCTATTTAGCTATTGTTAACACCATAGACTGTGCATCGTACAGAATATTCCAACATATACTCGATGCGTTATGCATATTCGAAGGTAACCGTGCAGCAGCTGCTACTCGCAAGAAATGTTTTTTGTTTTTCCCCGCACAGTCAAAATCACTGTATCTGAACGAGGCTTTCATTACGTATAACAGACCGATCAGTATTTATAGGACTAAATATGCTCTGTATATACCATAAATTAATAGGTGAGACAATCACTATTTTAAGATTGATTCATACTTCTTTTCTACGAAACGTGTTACACAGATCAGAAGCAAATATGTATAATTAGCCAAGTCTAAAATTGATTTAAACGTGCATATTTATTTTCATACTACATTTGTACGTTGATTATATGATTCTTACTTTCAAACTATCAATGATGAAATTACTTGAGCAATTAAAATTGAACTTATATATTTATCGATTACAATGTGTGTTTCAGCTGCACTAAGTAGTACAGCAGGAACAATATTTTTATATTTATTATTATTATTTTTATTCAAATAAGTATTATTATAAATTATAAAATTTTTAGTGACAATAATGTATTTGGAAAAATTGCAACATTTCAATTCAATATATAATACAACGATTTTTAAAACAAATTTTGTAATAACTAATCTTTCAATAGTTGAGTAACATTTTCTAATTTGTATAGATTGCCAATGAATATTTATTACAGTATTTAGATCATATAAACAGTTTTTTAAAATATCGAGAACGTGTACCGCTTTTTTCCATTTCTGTCAAACAGAGAGAACTGAGACTGTCTTGTTGAATTTAGAAAATCATGTACGCTGAATAAGGACTATTACGAAACATTAATTTTTTACGAAGTTAGCGTAGGCGAGGCGCGAATTGGTGCTAGATTGAATGGGTTCGTGCTAGTTTCAAGATATGTTTGCGACGGAACAATTTGATTAACTTGTGTGTTTAATGGGATGTTAGTTAAACTGACTGACCACAAACTCGGCAGGGCAATTGTATTCTTAATTTTCAGTAAACTTGACGTTTTATCTCGCGAATTATCGTCTGACTAGTACTTTAGTTAAATAGAACTTAATTTTTAGTCACTGTAAATCCGTTAAGATTTACTTTCGTCAAGATAGTTACCAACAGTTTGAAACGGTATTATTTATTTTTTTCATAGTTGTTTCAGGAAAGTACAAAATTATAAATAATCATGCTGCATTCAAAACAGCAATATAGTAATAGCTTATACTCGTGCGCAAATAATTATAGAGAGTAAGTATTCCGGTAGAGAAAGATAATTTTGAATTTTCCATAGTCGTTTCAGGAAAATGCAAAATTTAAAATAATAATGCTGCATTCAAAATAGCAATATAGTAATAGCCTTATACTCGTGC
This sequence comes from Agapostemon virescens, assembly GCA_028453745.1. Lineage (NCBI taxonomy): Eukaryota > Metazoa > Arthropoda > Insecta > Hymenoptera > Halictidae > Agapostemon > Agapostemon virescens. The sequence continues at coordinate 14,201,989 of CM052088.1, forward strand.
ACAAATAATTATAGAGAGTAAGTATTCCAATAGAGAGAGATTATTTCTATTTTCCATAGTTTTTCCAGGAATATGCAAAATTTAAAATAATAATGCTGTATTAAAAATAGCAATATAGTGTTGGCTTCACACTTGTGCACAAATAATTATAGAGAGTAAACATTATCACGCATTGGACACAAAAAAACAGATAATTTCAACTTAAAAAATAGTTGATATGCTTCTTGCAATATTGGGCCAGTAGAACATTTACGTTGCACAATATCATTATGATTATATTCTATGAATGTGTTCTGAATCACATTTCCTGGAAAGCTGACATTCCTATGCACTTATATGTACTTAAAAAATAACAGAGTCCGGAAACAAAGTACCAATACACGCTGAATAGTAAAAAGCACCAGTCTACTGCTAATTATATTAGCTCTTCCAATTTACAGTCAGATTACGCAGTAAAGAACTGTGTAACGATTTTCAGAACCGAAAAGATTCTGTGAAACAAATTAGAATATTTGTACAAATACATTTCCAAATGTACATACGAAAGCATTGCAAAAATTATTTTTTTCAAGATCATATTTTTCTTAATTTTTGTAATCAATAGTGTTTTCCCTTTCCTGAAACTGTTTTACAGTATAATTGTTATCAAATAGCAAAATATGTGCATTCTTAGAGATATGTATATATAGATAATATATATTATACATATATATTATAATATGTATTATTATTATTATTATTATTATTATTATTATATATGTATATGCAATACACAAACACACGTACATATTATTTATACTAATAAATAATTTAATGCAATACACACACATATATATTTATCACATTAAGAAACGATTTCATTAATTTGTAATTAAGTCTTTCTATATGTATATATGATTTTGGGAATCACTTATAATGCAAATTTAATACACTTTTAAATGGAGGAAATTTAAAAACTACATATTTTTGTTCTGAAGTGATTACATAAATTAATAATTCAACAAAATATTTATATTTGGGATGCAAAATATTAAAATTTTATTTATAATTTGTAATTTAAAAAAAATAATCATTAAGTCTTACTTGATTTAGTTGAAACAGGAAGCAAGTATGTCTTTTGCTAATACAAAGTTGTTATTTTCCATAGAAACGTAATTAAAAAGGAAATGAAAAGTGAGACAAAATTGTTCGGTGTTTAACGTGTTATAAAAAGATAACTACTATATTTTAATAATATAAATAGTAGTAAGATATAAAAAAGTTGAATTTATTTTCTTATCACAATTACATACTTATGCTCTAGCACAGCTTCTATCATCTGTTTACGAAGGAAAATGGAATTATCATACTTGTAGACATAATGAAATATAAAAACTAAAAATATTTGGAATCGCTTAAAGAACTATTGTTTTTTATCAATTAAATAATTAAAAGTATATCTGTGGTATAACAACATGAAAACATGTATGGATATTAAGCTAGTTAACACTTTATCGACCAGCAATTGTTTCAGGATTTTTTAAGGTCCACGGCAGGTTCAAGGCATCTTCAGTAACGTTATTTTATAATTTCGTTACAAACTATAATATAAACGTAGTTTTATAAGCTTCATTCTGTTAAGTGCAATTATTGAAAGTTCTATTAACAGGCTTCCGGTCGGTAAAGTGTTTAAGACAGAAAACATTAACAACATCGCTTATCAAAGTAGAATTTTCCCTTCTTCTGTATTTTGGAAGTCAATTGTAAAAGTACGTTCGCATCTGTAGATTTAAGAGAAATAAAATTTCCGAACATCAGAAGACAATCGTGTTACGTAACGAAATTAACGAAACTATGGTGAGACGTGTCAACCAGGAGCATCCAGCATTAAACGGTCTCGTGATCAGAGGTTCTTACGAAGATTAAGCTGCACACGATTTCGATTTTCACGTAACTCTCGAGAAGTGGTGCTGGGTGTAACGTAACATTTCCCCTGAATGCAACGAACTTGTAACGGCGATGAAGTAATTTCTCGTTTGGATCAAGACGCACTCTCGTGTATACGAGGAACGTTGTGGGTCCGTCATTTATAAAGGGACAGGCTAATCCGTGCTATACGAATTCCTGGTGCTTTATTTAGAATCCCCTCGAAAACGCATAAAACGCATATAACGCGTGGCCATGTGTATATAGAAACTTTAAGCGCGTAACCAAGTATAAAGCTGAAGCGGTTTAAACATTTATCCACGTCACGTCAAAATTGTAGAGCATGCGACATAGCGATCTCTTTGGCTTCCACGCTTCGCAACAATTCTATAAGACATTGTACACGAGCATATACAGGGTGAGTCAACAAACGTTTGTACCTTAAATATCTTTGTTGTTTCTAAAGATACGTAAAATATGATAAGGACAAAGTTGAATGGTACAATGGGGATGACATGATGCTATACAAAAATTTTGTTTTTACGTCATTTTTTTAGAGATATCAAGGTCACCTTGACTTTTCTAAATGGAACCACCATTTTTTAAACACCTACAATGATAGTCCCTTTCATTAGGAATTCAGTGACTATCCAAGGTCATTCAAGGTGAAGGACAGAAAACACGTATAAAACTAAAATATGGAAGCAGAATACCTGTATTTTACAAATGTTCGAAATGATGGCCGTCTACGACGATACATTGATGTAAGCGAGCTCTGAAGGAACCTTGAACTCTGATAAGTACATCCGAGGTGGTATTTGTTTGTTTGAATGATCTTGAAGCAATCCCCGTTGACAAAAGTTAATTAATTCTATTTTGAAAATCATTCCCGTGCAATTCTTGATGGAACAATATGTGGAACGGATGAAATTTATGTCGAGCCAGAATTCGTATTACGCTACTTTGACTTATGCCTGCTTCCCGGGAAATTTTTCTAGTACTCACGTGAGGATTGACAGCTATAGCTGCTAAAATATTAATTTCATTGTCTTCATTGGTCGTGGGATTCTTCCGTTTGTACTGTCTTGCATGTACAGTTCCAGTACTTCGAAACAACCTGTACGTATTAATGAAAGTCTGTCTAGAAGGAGTGTTTCGCTCGACGTACCTTTCTTCATAAAGTAATCGAGCCTTCACTGCATTTTATCTACATTCACAGTAAATCATGATGATATCACACTTTTTAGTCATTGAATAAGACTGCGGAATCGCGTTTGGAAACATACTGATAGTAAATAAGAATGCTTAATAATAATAACATTGAAGGACCTTAGTATGTTTACTTTAACTACGACCATAGTATGTTTACTATTTATTTCAAGTCTCAACCGTGATAAACGTATTCTGCTTTCATATTTTAAATCTTATACGTTTTTTCTGTCCTTGACATTGAATGATCTTGGAATAATATAGTCACTGAATTCCTAATGAAAGGGACTATCATTGTAGGTGCTTAAAAAAGGGTGGTTCCATTTAAAAATATCAAGGTGACCTTGATATCTCTAAAAAAATAACATAAAACCAAGAGTTTTTTATAGCATTGTGTCAGTCCCATTGTACCATTCAACTTTGTCCTTACCATATTTTATGTATCTTTAGAAACAACAAAGATATTTGAGGTGCAAACGTTTGGTGACTCACCCTGTGTATTGACCATTATTATCTTTGACCTTTTGCCATTTTTAGGGTAGAGCCATAATCCTATCGGAATAGAACTTCTATGGTTTATCGGCTAAAAACTTGATCAAGTGATTTTCAAAATCTTTATTTGAATCCAACTTTTTACCATCAAGGTAGTTTTGCAGATATTGAAACAAACGATAATCTGATGGTGCAAGGTCTGGGCTATACGGTGGATGCATCAAAACTTCCCAGTCGAGCTAAAAAATGGTTCGATTTCATTACGTTGAATGATTCGCAGATGGAAACTTGATCCATCAAATTTTTGAATAGTGAATGTTTAGTTTTATAGCAATCTCATGACTACTTATACATATGCGGACCTTGCTCAACCATTTTTTCATCGATTTTTTCAGTGATTGGTCAACCAGAGCGAGGCGCATCTATAATATCGAAATTTCCAGAACGGACACGATCAAACCATCTACATGCTGTTGCATTTGATAAAGCATCTCGACCGTAAACACCACAAATATTTTCCCGGGCTTGTGCAA
>CM052088.1:14206942-14232160 GCA_028453745.1 Agapostemon virescens
TTGGTCGAAAAATCAGCATCCACTTGTTGATGTTCAATAATCCATTCCACGAACTCTCTTCGCTGTTCATGGTCATTAGGCTTCAGTTGTTGTGTTAATTGAATTTTGTAAGCATGGAGACAGATCTTTTGTGAGTATACGCTGTAGAGAGCTTCTTGAAATTTGCAATTCTTGTCCACGACGCCGAATTGATGTTCCTGGGTTTTCCTCAACACTTTCACGCACTGCTTCGATGTTGACATTTGAACGGCTTGTTTTTGGACGACCGGTGTGTTTAGCGTCTCCGACTGATCCATTCTCCCTGAATTTTTCAATTAATCTTTTCACAGTTGACAAGGTTAAAACACTATCTTGACCATATTTTGTATAAAATTTTCGAACTGCGGCCGCCAAACTTTCATTATTTTTGAAATATTGTTCAATAATGAAAATACGTTGTTGTATTGTATAACGCTCCATTTTTACTAACCCTAAACTCTCAGCTGTCAAATTGTTCTTTTTTCAGGGTTGCCAATAATTTACTGCAAAAATGGCGGCAAATTCAAATCTTGCATTAATTTTGGGACACCCTTTAGTAGAAAATAAGGGAACGGAAAAGTATAGATCAGTTAACCTTTCACTAGGGTAAATTTTTCAGCGGTCTCCGCCGGTTGTAGCGACAAGCGTATACTTGTCGACCAGGAATTGTAGGCTTCCCGACGCAGTCTTATTGATCTCTGTCGGGATAAGTTGCCCAATTGAAGAGTTTCCGTTGTAACTTCTTGGTGGATGCCAGTGTGGTGGTTGGCTCCTACACTAGCTAAACCAAATGGACAATTAGACTCCCTTTCCCACTGCTATCTGATCCGCCATCGATTGCTATATAGTCCTCAACTCTCTTTTGTAACAGTATTGTGTTTTACACGACGAGGGTCAAAACGGCATGTGCAGCGGCCATATCATATACATTATAATATTGTAAGCGATTGGAATTTCGTCCTTCCCACACTTACGCTCTTTACAAAAACCTTGCAGGTTTGGGACGACTGTATATTTTCTCGCAAAGAGGCTAAACAAAGTGAAATGAAGAAATGCGCCTTGAGTACGTTCACTTGGGACTTGCACCATTTTCTCCGATGACGTTTGCTACATCGAAGGGACTGAGGAAAGTCTTCAGTTTTGTATCAGCCGTCAAACATTAAATATAGATCCGTTAGCTGCACAGTCACTGGAGGCATTTTTACGCACGACCCATCCTTGACATCTTTACACTTTACTTTTTCTTCATTTTCCTTAACACACAATCCACCGTCGCCAAAGACAGAAAGAATTGAACAGACTTGTGAAACTCTGTTTACAACTTTTTGGTGGGTACTGGGCAGATGAATCGGCTACTGGACACAGGTCCACTCCTTCTTGATAGTTTACCGTTTTTCAATGGATGAAGTCGGCTCGAAGAACCAATGTTTAGTCGTGTCCTTGTCCGATTGGGTTAGCTAGAGTAGCTTGTGCAAGGGATGCTCTTGTGCGTACCGGCTTTCACCTTCGACACTGACGCTAACAGAGTTATTATAGGAATACCTAGATAGCAGTGTATTTCCGTAGGACTTCCGATTCACGTCTGAACTTCCTACGTCCACTTGGGACATTCCTAGATCGTCCTTAGGACTTCAATTCCGGACGTTTCAGGAACGCTTACTTGTTATGTCTTACGAATGTCTTAAAGATAATATTAATAATAATGACATTAATGGTAGAAATGATAGTAAGTTATAATAAGAATTGTAATGGTGACTTCAAATGTAGTAATTACATGTTGGATCAAAGCTTTTTTTGATTTTATTAATTAAATTAAAATAAATTAATAATTAAAACTTTTTCGAAGCATTAATTCATAGCAGTCCAATGCCACCGCTAAGAAAACACTAAAAGACACTAAAAAATTGACATGCTATTTAAAACAAGTTTACAACAAACCATCACTATGGTTGCGTTTAAGAAATCGGTAAGAATTGAAGTGATGCATGTACGAGTAATAATAATGAACTTTCTAACGCACGAAAGGAAATGTACCTTGCATAATGGAACTACTCTAGATCAAATATGTTTCGATTTTGGAATAAAAATTGCTTGAAGTTAATAAAACGATTAACCCCTTGGGTACGGATTTATTTGAGAAAATATTTGCATGTGGAACGGAAATAATTTTTGGTTGCTTGGAGTAGTATGTAAAGGCAGTACATTTTACGTAAGAATGTATTTATTTCTAAAATATTGGTGACATATGTAGTATTAAGATGTCTTCAACTAATTAGAATTGCAAAACAAAAATAAATTAATAACAACAAAATGCTAGGGAAACCAAGTGAATGACGTATCTCAGATGTCAAATGTATCTAAAAGTTTAATTTTTGGTTTGACGTCTTAGACACGTCATCCGCTCTTAGGGGAAAAAAGTGAATGACGTGTCTCAGACGTCAAATGTACCCAAGGGGTTAATAAAGGGTTAATAAAAACAGAGTTGACGACTTAAAAACCTAAAACGACAGCAACTAAACTGTTGGGAGTTCAATTTCTATTGATTTAAAATTTTTTAATTCTATTTTATTTTATTTTTTATATTCTAATACATGTTATTTGTCACGAAACATATAAAACAATCAGATTCTCTGCATTGATCGCATTTATTAAGATGTCTTACAATTTTTATGTTAATGTGTGCTGCAATAAAAAAGTTCACATGAAAAATTTACATGGAAATATTCTTACAATTTCAATAAGAAGTGCAAGGAATGTCAGTAACAAGTCATTTTGACTTTTCTGATAGTTCTAGTGTCCCAAAAGTACCCAAAAGTCTCCTACCTGTTAATTCCATTTGAATTTTTTTATAATTTTCACATATCGGTATCGTTAACTTTTCTACCATAGTTACCTAATATGTATACAACACATTACACGACAAATTGCAATTATTTCTTTTATTCTTTATCGACCGTGAAGTAAAGTGTTTTTCGTCTTTTCCCTTTTCACAACTCAGGAAATTTGATATCTTACCACCAATCAGTCGCGATAGAGACCGCAAGATTCACTCGAGCACACTTCCTTTTTTTATCTGTTCGGGTGAAGGTTTCAAGTGTAAGAACGGTAAATACACTGATAAATGAAAAGTACTAATGTATTTTATTATTAAATAATAAATAAATGTGTTTAATTATATACACTCGTAAATTTATTTCTGTCTATTTACATTCTTTATCAGTGCACTCTAAAATTACATTAATAAAACTATCATAAATCGAAATTGTTCATTTAATATTTTGTATGGCAGCCATCATTTTGAATTAAAGCAAAAATTCGTTTCGATATGGAGTGTTTAAGATTTCTTGCTACTTCGTCAGTAATTTCATCCTACTAATACACAATTTGATATTATAAACATTCAATATGTAAGAATTGAAAGAGATTTGTGTACGCACTTCTGGCTAACACACTATAAGTGTGAAGTATTCTATTTAAGTATCCTATGTGAGCATAAAACTTCTGGCTTTTAACTTTATATCACAATTACAAGCAAATTATTCGATAGTCGGAAAAGTATTGAGAGATTTTTGTTACTAGATGGGATTTGGTGTCATATATCGGGCAACACTGATCAAATTGTGTCATACTGACGAGCATTTGAGAGGTGACATTTCACTTTAAAATTTTCATGCAGGCAGTTTTGTATTTCGTCAATCGTGTCAAAAGTAATATTAGTGTGAAAATGAGTGAAATTTCTGAAAAAAATTCGCTGTTTTACAATTTTACTACGACAATGGTAAAAATGCTGGTAAATGGTAACAAGCCCGGGAAAAAATTTGTGATGTTTACGGTCGAAATGCTTTATCAAATGCAACAGCATTTGAAATGCAACAGGTGGTTTGCTCGCTTTAGTTCTGGAAATTTCAATATTAAAGATGCACCTCGCTCTGGTCGACCAATCACTGAAAAGGTCAATGAAATAATGCAAATGGTTTAACAAGATCGGCATCTAAGTAGTCACGAGATTACTAGGGAACTAAACATTCACCATTCAACCGTTTTGAATATATTGCAGAAGGTTGTCTCTACCCCAAAAATGGCAAAAGATCACAGATAATAATGGCCAATATATACTTGAATAATGTTCATTTTGAATAAAAGAAACATTTAATCAAAAAGTGATAAAAATCTCTGAATACTTTTCCGACTAACAAATAGAATGTGCAAAATCAGTTGCTACCGCTCTGGATATTTTGCGGAGTGAGAAATTTGCATATGACACAACAATACCAATCCTTTTTTTCCTTTTGCAGAAATTAAAAATTCTTAACCGAAAAGAGTGGAAATTTTGGGGACCAATATCATACACTTTTTACAGAGTATCCAGAATAGGTTCAACGAGTATCATAGTTTTTAAAGAAATTTATAATTCGAACGTACTTTTCAGTTCTTTCCCATCCAGAATTTATAGATCGACAGTTGATTTGTGTAGAAAGTCAACAACAGATCTTTATAAAAAAAACCTGTTCAAAAAGGCGCTGGTAGCTGGTGTAAGATCATCTATAACAATTTATACGAAAAATGTAATAAAACATCTATTTCAGCCTTTCTTGATTTTGGAGAAGAAACCTCTATCAGTGAACTAATTACGAAATGCAATTTCTACTCCTTATTGGCAATCCTCAAGAAATCACGATGCTGGAACAATATTCGCACATAAAATGTGTTTTTATTAATCGTAATAAAACTTTTGCCATCATCGGTAACAGTCGGAAGACATTTTCGTTTCGCTGCAAAGACGAATTTTCCAGAAAATAATGAATTAAATGACAAGAATTGTGAAACACGTCTTCCCATGAAAGTATATTAATGCCCTTTCTCCAAATTGCAAACAGTTTTTAATCAATTTAATTAAGTAAGTAATTTAAATAAAATTTTGAAACCCAACAATTAATTAAAGTGACTAAGGAAAATATTTCTGTGTTAAAATACCTGAAATTAAAAAGAATGAAATATTCATTAAACAAAAGATTCACATTTATTAAAATAAACATTGCCTTAGTATTACATAACTTATTTTTAGAAGGTTACGTCCACTCGTGTGCTGTTTTAAGAGGTTCAACTTGATTTACAAAATCGAGAAGAAATTTTGAAACACAAATACGAACTTATTAAACTGTAGATTTTTATCTATATATAATATATACTTGAATAAAAGAAACATTTAGTTAAAAACGACTATCCAATATTTCTCTGGAGGAATAAAGTCTTGGAATCTAATTAGTTGTGGGAATTCTTAAAAACGTAACTTACTGCATTCGTGGATCGGGTAAATTAATTCCCTCGAAAGTAGAATTATTATATCCTTTCTAACATTTCTTTATACAATCTAGAATCCACTTTACAAGAAATGTAGCAAGGTTTCGATTGTCTTTACAAACAAGAAGCTTCTTAAGTAATTACGCTTCTACGGTGGAGATTCGGACTTATTCTGAGTATAGTTTTCTCCGTAAATCGTAACAACACAAAGTTAGTTTATCCGAATCATTAAAATACAATGTGTTTTCGTCAAAGAAAATTGTCTTCTTCTATTCCTCAGATTAATTTTTGTTCTTTTTGGAAAACATTAAGCAAGAGGCCCTCGGGTGTACTTTCCTCATTGGTTTTCTCTTTAACAGTTTATACTACATTCGTTAAAAGCTGTACACGGAATTTTATATAAAATTTTTAATACACGTGTTTTAGCCACCGGCAGTTGCAATTTTGCTGCCATTTAAAACATAACTGAATGATTTCTAATCGCTCCAGCAACAATTTCGTTTATTTCTTACGTTGTTTTTCTTTCTATAGTTTCCATGTGTTCAAAATTTTTTAAATTCGAATAACGCGATTCATCGTTTCATATTCTTCTTGCAATCATCCATTTCGTTTCTACTCTTTGATTAAAAACTGTTGTAACAGATTTCTCCTCTCCATTTAAACATTCTTTTCTCTTATTATATTTTTTCGTTTTCAATAAAACAAAATAGTAACAAACAATTTTATAAACTTTATTTGGGCGAAAATATATATTGGAAAGAAAGAAATTCTACAGTAGAATTTCGTTGCGATGTTAAGCAACCCACATTGCGGGTGGAGAGTTAACCATTTGTATTTCAAGCAATTTTAATTCCAAAATCGAAACATTTTTTTAGCTAGATTTTTTACCAGATTAGATATTTTAGATATTTTATACTTTAGATTATTATATTAGATTATTTTGTTAGATATTTAGACACTTTAGATTAGTACCATTGTACATGGTGCATTTCTTTTCGTACACAGAAAGTTTATTAGTATTACTTGTACGAGCAACTCTTTAATTTTTAACGTTATTCAAAATGCAAACATAACGATGTAAAAGTTGTTTTAAATAACATTGATATCCCCTTAGAGATGACATTGGTATGCTAAGGGTTAAGGATTAAAATAAATGTAGACATATCACTGATATAAATTTTCTTCTCTTCTCTGTGAAATTATTACCGACAAAGAGGTACCAATTACTGTAATCTTGAAAATAATCGTACAACAATATTATTTCTACTGCACTACTTACTTAACGCAGTTGATAAAACATATTCTAATCGTGAAATGTTTAAATTGAATTTTAATTGATCAAATAAATTCATCGTTGATAGTTTGACAGCTAGAAAATATAATCGACGTACATTTGTGGTATGAAAATAAGTATGTACGTCTAAATTAATTATTTTGACGAATTATACTTATTTTTTATTTATGTAACAGAATTAACAGAAAAAAAACATGGATCAACCTTTAAATAATACTAACAAAATGTATAAATATCAAAATTGTATTCATACAAATATACAATTAAACTAACTTTTGTCTACCTAGTTTTTTATTTGTTTCATTGTTTTAGTTTCTTTCTGTAATTTTGTCACTATTATTATTTTATGAGATGTAGATTTTTATTTAAAAAATCATTATTGCTTTTAAATGAAATTCCAGGTTGTAAAAATTATTGTTATTGTTACAATTTAAATTTTACTTTGTCAACCACTGTACGCTATGCAGCGCTTAAATGAATTTCATAGTCGCAACACGTGTGGCCAATGTTTCCCTATATTGCTAGCCTTCACATATAAACACGGATACCATGGAGAAGGAAGCGATTTAAGTATTTATCGAATAAATGAAATTAATCATTGTAAGGCATTACTTTTTCTTTATCTTTGTACATATAAAAGGAACAGTTAGAAAAATAAGAGCAAAAGTTTATAGAAATTTTGTTAACTATAGGAAATACTTTGAAAAAATGAAATACTTCTATAATCTGTGCTTACAAGTTTATATTCGTTAATAATTTAAATGAATTAGGTCCAGATAAAAGGATTGTTCGCGTAATGGCATTATTGTCCAATATTCTTTCAAAGCGGTAACCCCATTTTACGTCTATTCTGCAGAACCACGGAACCATGCTCTACCAGCACATATTCCAGAAGTTGTGCGAATTATTATTTTCTGTCGGAAAATATGGTCTTCATTTACCCAATTCTTTTACAAAATCTGAACAAAGGAAGTTGCTTTCTTGACGTAAATTTATTAAATTATATTTTATTATAAAATAATGTATGTAGCTGCATCAATACATTTTACGTAGTGTTAAATCGATATATTTGTACAATTCTTTATCATCAATATAATGCTTCGTCCAATTGATTTAAATCATTTCCGCATGAAGATAATTAAGATTCGTGCCAAACGCAAGTAGAACTTGCACTTGCATTATCAGTAACTCGACAAACGATTTCACATCGTTTAAAATCATTGGGAATGATTCAAAAGCAAGGAAATTTGGTTCCATATGAACAGACGTCGTGAAACATTGAACGTCGATTGTCTACATGTGAAATGCTGTTTGCCAAGTCAAAACCTACTTGGATATACTTAATTGGGAAGTTTTAACCTAACCGCCGTATTCACCAGTCATTGCTCCTTCTGATTACTACTTGTTTCGATCGATGACGTCTGGCCTGTATGAACAGTACTTCACATCATATGAAGATTCCAAAAATTGGGTCGATTCATGGATAGCATCAAAATGTGAAACATTCTTCACACGCGATATCCGGATGCTGCCAAAAAGATGAAAAAAAGTAATGGCCAGCGATGGTTAATACTTTGAATAAAGCATATGGTACCATTCTTCACGCAATTAATGCCCAATTTAAGCCATGAGAAACGGCGGCCACTTATTTGTACTCCCAATAATTAACCCGTCGGAAACATTTTGCAGACAAATGCCGTGGAACGGGCTGTTCCTCGACACGGACAGAACACGCAGTAAATTGTTGGCAACCCTGAAAAAAGAACAATTTGACAGCTGAGAGTTTAGGGTTAGTAAAAATGGAGCGTTATACAATACAACAACGTATTTTCATTATTGAACAATATTTCAAAAATAATGAAAGTTTGGCGGCCTCAGTACGAAAATTTTATACAAAATATAGTCAAAATAGTGTTTTAACCTCGTCAACTGTGAAAAGATTAATTGAAAAATTCAGGGAGACTGGATGAGTCGGAGACGCTAAACAGACCGGTCGTCCAAAAACAAGCCGTTCAAATGTCAATATCGAAGCAGTGGGTGAGAGTGTTGATGAAAACCCAGGAACATTAATTCGGCAACGTGGACAAGAATTGCAAATTTCAAGAAGCTCTCTTCGGCGTATACTCGCAAAAGATCTGTGTCTCCATGCTTACAAAATTCAATTAACACAACAACTTAAGCCTAATGACCATGAACAGCGAAGAGGGTTCGTGGAATGGATTATTGAACATCAACAAATGGATGCCGATTTTTCGAGCAAAATCATCCTAAGCGATGTAGCACATTTTCACCTCGATTGCTTTGTTAATCGCCAAAATTGCCGTGTTTGGTGTTAGGAGAATCCACATGTGATCGTCGAACAACAAATGCACCCACAACGTGTCACTGTTTGGTGCGGATTTTGGGCTGGAGGCATCATTGGACCATACTTTTTTGAAAATGAGGCTGGTCAAGCAGTAACTGTTACTGGTGCTCGATATCGGGACATGATAACACAGTTCTTTCTGCCGAAATTGGATGCTATTGATGTGGTCAATATGTGGTTTCAACAAGACCGTGCCACATGCCATACAGCCAGTGAAACAATTCAATTACTGCATGAGACAATTTCCTGGTCGTGTACTCTCTCGTTTCGGTGATCAGAATTGGTCCCCTTGATCGTGCGATTTAACACCATTAGATTTCTTCTTATGGGGCTATTTGAAGTCAAAGGTCTATGTCAACAAGCCTACAACCACCCGTGCATTACAAGAGGAAATTAAACGCTGCATCAACGAAATTCAGCCACAATTATGCAGAAAGGTCATGAAAAATTTGGACAAAAGAGTGCGTATGTGCCAGCAAAGCCGTGAAGGCTATTTGCCCGATGTGTTATTCCATAAATAATCCTATCCTATGTACTTTATGATTCAATGAAAAAATAACAATCTAAAGACTAAAAACTGTGTTTTCTATTTAATTCAAACCTTGCGTTTATTTTGGGACACTCTTTATAAAAATTGATGGGTCGCATGTCACCACGATTCGAGCTATACTGCGTTTACACGCATCCTACACAAATGACGGATCCCGCATCCGACTCTCCGCCTTCCATCCCTCGTGCGAGCGATGGTCTGCTTGTTCCGTCCGGGTCAAGGAACAACCTGTTCGAAGGCATTCGTTTGCAGTGTCTTCGATGGGTTAACTAGAAAATCGTTAGAAAAGGCCGCGTTACCCTGCAATCGGTACCGGGCCTAAGAGTGACCCATCGACACGGCCGTCGACGGTCCCCACCGACGAGCAGGGCAATTGGCTCATAAAACCATCCGCGTCATCGCGCGCGGATTTTCGAACACCGTCGCGCTAATCCGAGGTGCCGTTTTTTCGTTCAAACAATTAATTAACATCGGTAACTTGAAGGAGAGGCTTTCTCCTCCACCGTGGAGGAACGTTCGAAGAAGATCCTCTCCCTTTAGGTGAAAATTAACGAATGAGGTACTGTGTGCGTCGTATCGGCCACACTCTCGAGTTGTCACACGAACGACACGAAAGGAAAAGGAAACGGACTTCGGAAAAAGCCATCAGAATCGTTTGGACTATCGAGTCGAGCAGAATCAATTTGACTACCGAGTCAACCACATTGAATCGTTTCGACTTGATTAACTATAGTGCGAATTGATCAAGACTGGAATCTTTGATCATCGTTCGGGACATAAGACAGATAAATTCAACTAACGTTCGAGTCGAATTTAGAATCTCGCAAAATACACCATCGTTTCGGAGTGTATCTTACGTTCTGCAAAAGATCTATCGTCGCGAGATCTTCCTAACTTTTCGTACCCTGTAAAACGGTCCGCCGGAAAACATTGAACTAGCTGTCCAATATTAATTTGACCGGTGGCATTGGTGAAGATCAAAGAAGAGTTGCGAATCGCTCGTAGAATACTCAGATATCGAGAATGCCACCCGTTTTGCGTCTTACAAACGCATTCCCGCTAACATGAACTTACAATTCCGTTCGAATACGAGACCGCGAGGAACGGGAGGTGACACACCTTCAACTTCAACAAATTCGTACTCCTTTAACCCCTTGCCCTACAACAACGAGTCAGACTCGTGATCAAGATTTCGAACCGACTCTTCTTAACATGTATTTTCTTAATTCTCTTTAAACGGAAGTAACATTTTATTTAATCGTTGATCGTATACGGTCATTGAAGAATACGGTAACTACAAATTTGTCTTTTCCTTTCGTTGGTCTACGGAGGACAAAGAAAGACTAGTCACCGTTATAGTAAAACAAGTCGTAGGCCAAGGGGTTAAATGATACTCGTAAATAACAGTTCGTCGCGACCGAATTAATATAATATAATTATAATTATAATGTCACAACACGTGCATTGCCGTATTCGTCATATGACAAAATTATGGATTAGTCTGAAAATTCGGCGCACGTAGCATTTGGTTATATTTATTAACCCCCTATAGACTCATGTAACTTGTAGGTCATATGTTCATATCTCGACATTTTATCAAATAATTTTAGTTTTATTAGAAGATGACTATACGTCTAAGGTATACAATATCTCTGAGATCACCAATAACAATATTGATGACAGTTGGTACATCTGACGAAAATGTACCAAAGTGACTTGATGACTGGTATGCTTCTACAAATTATCAAAAGGATGGGAAAAATGTATAGCTACCGATGAGCAATACTTCAAATAAAATATTTTGTATAATTTTCGTACATTAAACGTGTATTTGCTATACGAAAATTCCGGTTTAATATTTACATACCTGGTAGACTTTAATGGTATGACAAGAAGGTTAATTATAACAGTGATACAGTGAACTATGCGTAACCTGTGTATTGTGTCCACGTGTATAAAAGTATAATGGTGACTGTAACTTTACATGAATCTCTGGTGTGGCACGGCGTGCTTTGACTAGCTGGTTTTCACAGATCGAACTACGGAGACAATTATTCAGACTTTACGTCCTCGCCTGGGCCCGTCTGTCCCTAGGAAAAAACCGCCCCTTATGCCTAACCATTTTAAACTAAGGATGTTATGGTTTCGTTGCATTTCAACAGTCCATCTTCATTTGTCCTTTACGCGTTCATCTCAAAAAAAAAAAAAGTATTAACCTTTTGCACTCTAAGCAATTTTAACACTTTGACTGCCATGTCACCCACATATGGGTGACAGAATTATTTGTCCACGTTCAAAAATAAATTTATACATTAATATATTCGTTGCACTAAATTCAGTTGAAATCTGGAGAATACGAGAAGGTTGAAGGATTACTATGTATTATACATTTTTAATTTTAAATTGTCGATTCCTCAAATAAATTACTTTGATTTTGTGGAATTTTTCAGGTTGTTGATCGGGCAGTTAAAGTGTTAATTGAGACATTTCTTGGTCCTAGAATAATTCCATTGTACGTGTTTCGTTTCCTTTTGTGCATATCAAATTTGTTACTATCGATCGTACGTATAACACCCCAATTTTTATTTACTTCTTAGACATAAACATTGTAATGTAAAAATTCTTTTGGATAATAGCCTGACAATTTTTAGTGTCGCCTCAGAGGAGCCACTGGAGTGCCAAGGGTTAACGTAGAAGTACGTTATCCTCTAAACCAAACCAGTTTTGTCTAATACATATTTTGTACCTTCAACAGCAACAGCATTTATTCAGGTAGCCCGATTTAGGTGCTTCAGCTTGTACAGGTTGTGAACGATATAAGAATCGTTAAATTTGTTACAGTTAAACGACAATAATCGTGAAAATCTCCAACATTTACTATCTTTAAACATTTGTACCTCATTAAAACGTGATTGATTTTGGTCATTTTTATAATATGCATAATGGGATCAGATCTCTATGAACTTTCGAAATTTTTACTACAAGTTCCCATAAAGAAGTTGTAAAAACAAACTTTTAATGGTGAGTGTCCCAAAATTAACGCAAGGTATGAATTAAATAGAAAACACAGTTTTTAGCCTATAGATTGTTATTTTTTCATTGAATCATAAAGTACATAGGGTAGGGTTATTTATGGAATAATATATTGGAGAAATGGCCTCCACAGCTTCTGTCGAAATTTTTTATGACCTTTCTACATAATTGTGGCTGAATTTCGTTGATACAGCGTTTAATTTCCTCGTTTTAATTTTCTTTTTAATTTCTTGTTTTTGGACGACCGGTGTGTTTAGCGTCTTCAACTGATCCAGTCTCCCTGAATTTTTCAATTAATCTTTTCACAGTTGACGAGGTTGGAACACTATTTTGACCATATTTTGTATAAAATTTTCAAACTGCAGCCGCCAAATTTTCATTATTTTTTAAATATTGTTTAATAATGAAAACACGTTGTTGTATCGTATAACGCTCCATTTTTACTAACCCTAAACTCTCAGCTGTCAAATTGTTCTTTTTTCAGGGTTGCCAACAATTTACTGCAAAAATGACGGCAAATTCAAATCTTGCGTTAATTTTGGGACACCCTTTATTTACTATGCAATTCGGGCCACACGAATGTATGAAAAACCAATTGATTTATCTTTTCGAAAAAGAATCCAAATTATATAGTTCAATATTTACCCGAATATTATGCTTTTGACTGTACCTTATAGCCACCGGCGTTCAATGTCAAGTCAGAGTTATTAATAATTTAAATCTGAGAAGCGCGTTTGTAGGATCTCCAATCGGAATTGATAACTCCATAATTCATCGAACCAAGACAAATTTCTGGCGCCACCTCAGACGTCGTAGAGCACAAACGCGGAAAATTGTTGGCACGGTAACCTCGTGAGTAAAATAATGAATCAGTCGGAAACCGGATGGTTGACAAATACCGATTTCTATGAATTTTCTATTTGAAGTTCGAAGGTATGTTAATGATTGGTTGGTTAACGCCACGGTTCCTTCTATGAGTAATTTTGTTCGCTGGCATCGCATCAAACTTCCGCATTTCCGGTTTTCGGCGGAACCTACTTTTCGCGCGTTTCGCATTTTTCGGATATTATGAGTCAGACTAATCGCTTATTTTTGGCATCGCCGGATTTACACGATCGTGCTACGTATACAGAGTATCCCGAAATGCAGCACCGATTAGACCACGCGTCGCAGGCTGCTTTATCTCATTCGGATTAATCAATACTACGCAATCCAGTCGATCGCATTAACATCGCTGTTACTATCCAATACCCACAGTCCATTTCCACCTTCGAATTTCCTTAGACACGTCGAAATTACACGCAGTAAATTTTAATGTACCACAAGTTTCGTGTCAGGAGTCTTTGTTATCTGGAGCAAGCACGAATGTTTTATTGTTTAAACATTCTACCATTCGGTGAAATATGTACTTCCTTATTCAATTTGTTAAATATGGCGATAGAAAGCAACACTAGTGAATTTAATCAAATGTATTACTTATTCACGATCAGCTTTCAATGACTTTAACACTAGAACTACCTAACAATAACAATAAGTCTTAATTCTCCACAAGATATCGAGAAACTCATTCTACTTAATTTTCGATATTAGATATAAACAGCAATGAAATTTGATTTTCGAAGGAAATATCAGAAACTGCAGGAAATGGTATTGCATTGTTTTCTACCAAATACTAATACTTTCCAAAATACTAATAAAACAATTGTATTCTGTTCACAATTTTCTTTAACCCCAATCATTAATGTGTAAACAAATATGATATACCTTTGCTTTGTTCACAGTTGAATAGGAAAGTTTAAAATACACATGATTTTATTGATTTCTTAAAAATCCTATTTAAAAAGCGTCGAATTAACACTAGAACTACCGAACAGTAAATCCAACGATATATATTGCTTTGTAATAATAATAAGACTGCGTCTGTTACAACTTCAAACAATTCTTATTGTAAGATATACGTCTTTAAAGAAGTACATCTGAAAATTTCTGATGAAAATCTTTTTATAACTTCACTATTTGCGAAAGAAAAAACTAGGGGCCAGACAAAATAACTGGTTCGGTAATTATAGTGTTAAAAATATGAGATTTCTGTATAAAGTTTCTGATAACAGTAACAATGTCAATCGTAAAACAACAGATCATCATGGAACCATTTCTGATATTTTCTGTTAGTATTAATATGTGAAACAAAATGTAATGCTAATTTGTGATGTAACAAAATTGTTAAACATCTTATTAATACGCTTTTGAATAAATTTTATCCGTACCACGATCAGTTTCACGTTTTTTGTTGCATAATTATCGAAATTACCAAGATGATTTCATTAGAAATTATAAAATAAGTTTCTTCATTCAAGCACATATTGTTATTACTTATAATATTTATTATTCATGCAGGATGTTAAAATATTGCATAGAATACATAGTCATGAATAATAATTCTTTAGGTTTGATTATTTTTCAAAATCGTTTCATCACAATAATATAGAGATTCAAATATAGAATTTTAAGTAATAATAATGTTTAATCGTTAACGTTTTTAATATGATAGTAAGAGTGATAAGTCTCTATTGTTCTCGTGTAACAATATTTCAAAGCATAACCTAATTTTGCGTTTATTTTACAACATATATAAATACTGGATGAAAATATAAATGAAAATCTCTAAGTGTCATTTTTTAAATGAGTTTAGCTCCATCTCGAATTTATTATCTAGCATGATGATTTTTAAAACTGTATCGTCTTCGTATATGTACAAATTGTTTACCGCAAAATGTTATACTTTTTAATTGCTAAATTATTTTTTGTAAAATAAAAATTAATAGATTAAAGAAACGATATGAAATAAAATAGAAAATAAATATTTAATACAGTGTATTTATATTAACCAATGTTGCTTCCAATCTTTCTCAAAATGGAAAAGGTGTCTGTTCGGACATATACGTGCAAAATTCTATTTATAATTCTGTAGAAATTTAAGAAGGAAGGAAAACAATTTTCTATAATTACTTTAACAATTTTTAAATTAACATATACATTGTCATAAAAATTCATGGTTGAATAACATTTAATTAATATAACTACATATTTATAGTCAACCTATTTTACAAATGTGCATAATCTATTACTATATATTATTTAAGAATTTAATAAACAAATTGAATTCAGTAATAATTCAGTAATAATTTCCAGATTACTGTATGCATACCAATTAATAAACAATGTACGTACCTACGACAGAGGTTCTTAACACTAGAACTACCAAACCAGTCAAAATGACTGGTCCCCAGTTTTTTCTTTCGCAATTATTGAAGTTATAAAAATGGTTTCATCAGAAATTTTCGGATGTACTTCTTTTAATGGCTATACCTTATAATAAGAACTGTATAAAGTTTTAATAGATGCAGTTAAGTTATTATTACAAAGCAATGTATATCGTTGGATTTATTGTTCGGTAGTTCTAGTGTTAATATAACTATAATGGAAGTACATTGATTGAAAAGTACATAAATAAGGAAGGATATAGAAATAATAGTATTTAAATTTTAAAATAGAAGATATAATACAAGTTACTTAAGATTTGTAGCTGATCAGCACCTACCATAATTATAGCCACGAAATCTTACCACATCATAATTTATTTGTTAAAATGAATCGAATATTTTGTTATTTAATAAACGAAATGTTCATTGAGTATTATTGCAAATATACATGCAATATAATACAGGTTTTGTATTCCATATTCATCTTTTAATAAATCAAATTTAACCGTTTGTAGTCATTCAAAGTATGTTACAAATGATGAACATTTGTTAGATATAGTTAATTACTCTGTTGCCACTGTTATTTCTACAAATTGTTGTATACGCGTTCATTATGTTCCTCCATACGATTTTCGTAGATGAATTATAAATTTACATACCTTACGATTTAATGAATTTGTATTTACTGGTAATATTATGGTATATGTGTAGAAATAATCGTAGAATAAGAAATTTAGAAATAAAAATCGTAGAAATATCGTAAAAATAATGTAAAATAATATTATGTTACATAATGCTATATTATTGTTAATAAATAAAATTTTGAATTACTTAACAATTCATTTTTATTGGATTTGATATTTTAAAAACTTAAAAGTACTTTATTTGCAAAAGGTTAAGATTCATTTACAAAAGGGTGAGTTTGGAGTGCAAAATCTGTAAACTATTATTACCCTATTCCTCTTTTCAAGTATGTCAATTTAAATCATTATGTATAAGGTGCGTATCCTTACTTAACTTCAATTTTATTGAAAATAATCTTATGTCTTATATAAAACACAGTTTGTTAAGAACTTCTAATTATCTCTTAGATAATATTTAATGAATGAGACACTAAAAAAATATCGTTCTTCGTGATGCTATTAGAATTGAGTTTTCCACTGCTCACCAGCGATTTGTTATGACACCTGGCTTTAGCTTATTCCACACTATTTCTCTGCGACATTATTTTTAACCTAACAATCGCTGCTATATTCTGAGAACGAAACAGAGACTAATTAATCTCATTCATTGTATTTGTGTGCAATGAGCTTCGTACAAAAGCGTGACGCGATAATATCATATGGTGTACGTATACTTACATAAGATATTGTAGAATACTTTACTGGAATTTTCTAAAATGCGATTTAGACGACGAGATTCTTAAATAAAAAACCCACATTACAGCGCCACAAGGTCATCCGTGAAGCTGTACAGAGCTTCTTCTGGAAATGTTCTAATTTTACTCACATTTCTTTTGATCTCCTTGGATTAACTTTATTTAATATCATTAGCATGTACACATTTCGAAAAGAACGATAATAAATAGTAAATTCTTATTTTTTATTCTGCTTTCTCTTCAGTGCGAATATTACAATTTTATAAAATTGTGCCAGTAGATATTAACATTAGAAATACCAAACCAGTCATTTTGACTGGTCCTTAGTTTTTTCTCTCGCAATTATTGAAGTTATAAGATTGTTTTTATCAGAAATATTTTAATGTACTTCTTTAATAACGTACATGTTACAATAAGAATTATATGAAGTTTTAATAGATGCAGTTTCGTTATTATAACAAAGCAATGTATATCGTTGAATTTATTGTTCGGTAGTTCTAGTGTTAAAACTTTTATAAATTATTGTATCATTCATTAAACAGGCTTAAGTTTTACAAATTTCATGGGTGAAATTAATATTGAAATATAATATTAAAATATTGCAAAATTAATTAATAATAGATGTATACAAGTGATTTACTCCATTTAATGTTCATATTAGATAATGATGATAGCAAAATAAAAATATTTTTGTATAATATAGGACAATGCACGTTCATACAAAATAAACATATGTATGTATGTATGTATGTGACCTTGATATAATTGTAAAAATACAATTAAAGATATAAAAAGAGAATATAAGTATATATATATTTCATTCTTCAGAGATTGAAATCACTAAATCACTATGTAAATATTATCATAGACATAATAGCAATCATGCACTCGTTTTGAAATCTTATATTCTACATGATATTATTTTCTATATGAGCATACTAATAAATTTATTAAAGTATAAATTTTATATTGTTTTGTTGTAGTTGTATGTCACAATCTAAAGTAATTGAACCATTTTTCAAAATATTGTGTTCGAATATTGCTGTTATTTCTAATATTGTCACTTTTTAAATATGAAATTTTGAAAAATGTATACATTAGGGGGACCGGAAAGTAATGTTGTTATTTTTACATTTTTTGTGTACTTTGAAGTACACAATGTGCTGATCAATGACAAACGAATATCGACATACGCAGAAACGACATTACTTTCCAGTCCCCCTAATATGAAAAATGTTTTATTATTCACTACATCAGTTTATGGGCTATTCCAACGTCATACATTTTCATTTATTTATTACTTATATTATCACAAATAATCCACAATTTACAAAATAAACTAAAGAATTCGAACAGTATGACATACTAACTATTTAATCTTATTTAATTGTTCACTGTATTATATACTAACCAGTTGATCTTTTCTGCATGTTCACTGTATTATATACTAACTATTTAATCTTATTTACAAGTTCACTGTATTATAAAAAATATGATGTATTGTATTCTGAACTATCTGTAAAATCGATTTATGCAAGAAGCATTGCATAACTTCTGTTATTAAGACTCGGGCAGTACTTATTTTAAAAAATATAATTACTCTTCTAATTTCACATTTCTCAAAAATTATAAGTGATGGAAGAAAACAGTTTCAGCTTGTTATTCGTTGCATCGAATCTACACGAATCACATAATGATTACAACTGCTCAAATAGGAAGTTACAATTTATTGGATAATGCTGTCACCAGCAAGTCATATGTACTACATCGACAAACAAAGGCCACAATACTGACGAACAACTTCCTCCCAAGGCATTATTAATTACATCACATAACATACCCAGGGTAAATTACACATAATTGGAAAATTAAACAATCTTGATTACCGAGATTGGATTTGTTTTGATTATCTCGTGTGTAGAAGGAAAATGAAACTTAAACAAACCAACCTTTCGTGAACAAGTACAAATAGGAATACTAATGTTTATGTAAACTGGTAACGTTTTGTAAAATACAATTTGTTAAAGGAGATGTGCAATCATTGTTGTGGGTCTGTTAATCTGCGAGATATTGACTTGCGGACGTTGATAGACCTGGATTGCCTTGATAACAACAATATATTACAGGTGTAACTGTTATAGTGAATTATTACAAACTCACAATGTTGTACAGTAATTTGTAAAAGTAGTACTATACATAATTCTATTTTTGGTAATAAAAAATTTTTGTAAATTAAACTCACAATATTGTACAATAACTTGTGAAAGTAGTATTATACACAATTCTATTTTCTGTAATAAAAGATTGGTGTACATTAAATTAATTAATTAATTACATCACATAATAAAAAAAATGGTGTACATCAAAATTTTCACTATACGCATTGAAAAGGAAACTATTATTTGTATTACGAAATTTTCTAACGGTAGGACATTTTTTCATATCGTAACAAAATAGAAGAACTATGAATAATTAAAGAGAGTACACAGGTGCCATGCTCCTGACTCAGTTACGGAATCCGTAGCTTTTTTACTTTTGAGTTTCTGTAAATTTTTTTTTCACATTACACTGCATTATTCACAATTGTGAGGAAACGTCGAGGTCACTTTTTTCAAGACATATATGCGACTTATACCGAATAAATATGTAGAGTAGAAAGCTCTTTTATAAAAATAGTTGAATACGGAAGGTTTTATAATATAGGTCGAATAAAGAACAGCAGAAGGTAATTGTATAATGTTTAACAATTCTTTGTATAATTCTTAATAATACCTCTTAATAATAACGGTTAAATTGTTTTGTTATTTAAATATAAATATGTTTAATGTTCATGGTGAACAAAAATTGTCTTGGGAATCAAATAATGTGAAACGTAAATACAATAGTCAATCGTTACACCGACAGTAACATGAAAATTATTATTAAATATGTTTGTTCTCGACCTGTTCGTAAATAACCTGCCGTTGAATTAATTTCTGCTTACAATTAGTAACATTCATAATATTGCTGTAAAGGCATGTGAGAAATTAAAACATAATATTTATTTGTCCACCTAATGTACAATTATAATGTGTTAATTGTAATGTGTTATCCGTTTCCGTTACCATATTATATTTGATGGCATTCCATAAATTGTTTGCGTTTTTCTCATTATAATATTTTAATATGTGCGCCTTTGACATTGTATTTATCATTATGGTCCTAGCTGCACTATTATTATCATTTTATTCATCCCATTTGATGAACATCTCATTGTATCTTTCGTCTGAGGGTTGTGGTTTAATCGGTGACTGTATCCCTATCACTTTCTTCCATAATTTATTGGATCTCAAAATTCCTTCTATTTATTCCTTCCACAGGAAATAGTTCGTATCATTTAAAAGCTCTACATTCGTCAAATTCCATCCATCAGCCAATTTTTTATTTTATTCACGCGGGTCTTGTTAATTTTCTCTCAACTTTTTTAACTCTTTCAACCACACTATAAGACTTTTTTAAACACTCTATAAGACACTTTTAACCACGCTCTGCTACCAATTTGTTAAGACATTTACATATAAATAATAATATGTTTAATTCGTTGATATAATCATTAACAGACAGACGTTTTTCCAAAACACAACGAACGCTTACTCACTGCACACTCATTTTTTCTCTCGAACTACCAAATTCACTTCATACACTTTCTGTTTCATTCATTATATTTGAGCCGTTTATTTTGAAAGTGGCGTAAGTCCATTTTAAAAAAAAATCGAGTTAGCTATCATAATAGTTACATGTTTACAAGATCTTTTCATTCTGAGGTGATCCTGATCTTTTCAACTTGTTACTAATATATTTAAAATCGTTAAGATTTTGTAACACGAAAATTTGCTGGTTGATGAACGGATGAAAAAGTTTATTTTGTAAGTGGCGTAAGTCACATTGTGAGAGTTTCAAATGGATATGGAAAATAATTATGCAATAAAATTTTATGAGATCCCAGCTTTATGTTTAATTATCAAAGTAACAGTTGAATTATCAATGTACAATGACTTCGTTTTAAACAATGGAACAGTGCCTGTCCACAGAAAATGCGATTTTTAAAAGGCTAAAAAATACTGACGGTGAAAGAGTAAATTGGTTTAAAGTATGTTGCATGAGATTTTTGAAAAGCGATTCATATAAGTTATTTTATGAAACGGCAATGAACGATTTACTACCGTAACGGGTAAGACCGAAAAACTTTAATAATATCCAGTTGGCATTACTATACAAAAAACCTAGACCAATCACAAACCTAAAATACAAGGACTTAATGGATTTATTACATTATATACCACCTGCACACCACAGTTATTTTAAATCCCTCCCTCGTACACAAACTGGAAAAGACTGAATAATAATTAATAAAACTAGATTAATTTTAATGTAAATTATTTAACAAAGAATGAAAGTTGAATATTTTTTTAATTTTATAACATAAAAGTGTATACATTTATTTTAATTCCAAGGGAAATTTACTTTTCCTATGAACTTGTGCTTTCTTAAGAATTGAAAACGTCGTTTCATTGATTTTTAAAATGGCGTAAGTCCATTCATAGCCATCAAAAACATATTATTTCTTCTATAATGTTAATTATGCTAATTCGGATGATAAATTTGACACCTTTAGAAACCCAAAAACATTATTCTATTATGTTATCTGTTACCCACATTTTTAAATTTAAACCAACAGAAACCCTTCAATATCTCGATTGGAGCATAAATGGAGTTAAGCCACTTTCAAAATAAACGGCTCATTTCATTCTCATTTTCACCACACATATCGACACAATAAGTACACCAAAAGATAAAGATTTTATTAAATCAAAAGTCCTTTTATACAAAATTAATATTCTGTGCCGATTTTATTTCTTTCGAAAGGCATCGTGCATAATTTATGGAGTGTAGTTTAAAAAGAACTTTGCGTTGATAGTTCAACGGATGATTGTCTTTTCAAGAAAGAAAAACCTTAACAATCTAAAAATTGGATGTAAATTTTTATAAACAGCGTACATTTGATTTGTTTTCTAGAAACGTATAAACAAGCCGCTGAAATTTCCGTTCTGGTTTATTTCGATGATGAACGATTGCTATAAGTGTACAAACAGCAGCATTGTGGTCGTCGATGTCTGCTTGTGTCTCTGTGGCTGTAATGAGCTAGTCAATATCAGTTTTATCTGGTAAAACAATCGAATGTAACTTGTGTCATCTCTCATTGTACAGTAATATAACCGCGACGACCAATGAAACCAGCAATTGCTTTTTAATTGGTGACGTACGTCTCAACAATTGAACTCCTGAAGTTTAAAGCACAAAGATTTAAAGCTTCCATCACACTTAACTAGTACAAGAATTCGTGATTCATTATTTAGCCTTATGGACAGTCCGTTGATGCGTTCTTTAGTATTTCAATTATAAATGATATTTCGCCGTCGAATTGGCTTTGATGATTAACTGAGATTATGATCAATATATGCAGATTTTATGGAACGTAACGTCATGAAAAACCACTTTACATATATGCGACAGAACGTCGAATGAGTTTCGAATTATTGTTTATATGATCTTAACATAACTTGTCGTTAAAGTTGGTAATGTTTTCAAGCAGTTTCGACGCTAACGATAGAAATATACAATAACAAATGTGTTCCAATTTAAGAATTCAAAATTGACCTTTATAAACCTCCTCAAGGTCATCGCAGCATCGAGTAAACAATATAATGCGCCTCCCATGAAACTATACGACTTCTAGCTAAGATATTTTCGAGGTGTTTGTGCTGGGAATGTCAAATGGAATGCCGTGCATAATAAAGATAATAACATTCTAACCCTTTGCACTCCAATGGATCCTCTGAGGCGACACTAAAAATTGTCAGACTATTATTTAAAGTAATTACATTACAATGTTTATATTTAAGAAGTTAGTAAAAATTGAAGTGTTGCGCGTACGATTAGTAGTAACTAATTTGATATGCATGGAAGAAAATGAATAAAACTGCCTCGAAGTTAGTAATTTAAATTGCTTGGAGTGCAAAGGGTTAAACATATACACAAAATTTATTTACAAAATTTGACAAGGTATGTAATATCAAATTTTAAACGATCGGATAGATGAAAGCGTTTGGAGTGGTTGATATAATATTATAATATAAAAATTATATTATTTCCATTATGTCACACGTTTTGCTAACGCTCTAAAATATACAATTTGACACTCTCGTCCCTCGAATATTTATGCAAAAATGAAAAGGCATCCCTTTCACCAAACGGGAGCCAAATACAAATTCCTTTCATTGTTTAATACGTTTAATTGCAAGTTCAACGTTCAAGAGATTAGAGTTCAAAGTAATGCAACGATAACGTTTAATTCTGTCAACCTATATTCTGTTTCATATTCAATCGATTCATTCCTGTGTTTGCGTAAAATTTTACGTCTTACAATTACTTGTGGAAGTATACTTTTAATTTCGATAGGTTCTGCCAACTATCATCTGGAGCAATAACATTGCCAGTGTGACTTGCTTAATATTCCACTATCGCCTATTTAAATGTTGTAGTAGGAAACAATTAACACCGAGTTACATTAATCTTCGTCACGCTGGCCTGCGAGAAGTAACCAACCAATGAGGAAAACAATTCTTAGGAGATGATCTCACATGAAGACAACCCGCTAAAATTGGTTCTTACTGGAATGATACGGTCATTTTCTTTCTACCCGAGTGTATACGCGAACCCCTTTACACACGCGTGCAGTTTCATTCAGTAAATTAGGAACAGTTAGCGCACAGGATTACTTTAGAACAAGAGGTCAAACGCAGTTATTTCCTAGCCGAGGATAGACTTCAAAGAAAACAAGTCATACTGACCTGGCATTGACTCAAATTTTAAGAATTTTAGTGAAAACTACTTCCTTTATTTCCAGATTCCAAAAATACAGAGTGAGACAACCTAACATAACTCGTGTATTATTCACTGTGTGGAAAAAAGAAATTTCAAGCAGAAGTTTCATCGTGTCAAATTATATCAACTCTATATAACTACCAAACCACTAATTTCGACTGGTATCCAGTTTTTTCGATACCTGGAATTGCTAATTTTATATACACCAATTCACAATCTGTATACCGGGTGTCCCAGGGTGTAACGATCAAACTTTGTCAGTATATTCTATGGCACTAAATAAGAACAAAATGTTGTGTAAACATAGATCATACGAAGCTTTGTTAAACAATTTTTTTTGTGCCAGCTTTGTCGGCACATTTTCAAATTTTAACAACCATTTACAACTATTAGGGAGTACATAAAAATATAATTGACTATATGGATTTGTAGAAGAGAGTCCCCTCTATCTCCTGACTCAAAGTTGAACTTTCTTGCGTGTTTAGTTTTTGCGTACCACGTCATTTTTTATCAAAATCATGCATTTTTACAAAAATCAATATTTTTCGAAAACGTTGCGTGATGGAGCAATTCTACTTGCGGATTTGGTTTTAGAATGACAAAGTGTATAAGAATCACCCAACAGGTATTGCAAAACTCGAAAAAAGTCTTATCTTGTTGGACAGTGCTATCAGTCTGTATATCAATAATGTAAATCTTATATAATCTGCTTTTTTATTATAATCTGCTTTTCCGACTATCCAATATATTATTTCTTAGAAAAGAGCATTTACGTAACCTGAAATTGGTAATTTTATATATACCAATTTACAATCTATATACCAGGTGTCCCAGGGTGTAACGATCAAACATTGTCAGTACATTTTATGGCACTAAATAAGAACAAAATGTTGTGTAAACATAGATCATACGAAGCTTTGTTAAAGAGTTATGATAACATTACGGAATTCAAGTAATATAGGAATAATAACCGACTTGCTATTACTACGAGCAACGAATCGACAAATGTATTTACTACTTGATCAAAGATCGAAATTGTAATTGTGCGAATTTCGTTTCTATTCTGTCTCATTTCATTGAATGAATTATTAA
>CM052088.1:14239601-14272805 GCA_028453745.1 Agapostemon virescens
ACAAGAATATTATTTGATAGTATGTTTCCTTTAAATTACCAATAGAATTGTTAATTTTTTATTAAATAAAAATCTAATCCTTCCTCATTTTTCGTAAAACTTATAATAGGACCATTTACCCTGTGCTCGACGAGTATACACGTCATTACTTGATTTTAATTCCGCAGTCTGTGGGAGATTTCTAAAATTAAATTCCGCGCTTAACTGGTTAAATATTGAAAAATTGATAATCGTTTACGTCAGATATTTATCGCCTCGTAAACGATGCGTGAATGTAAAATTTGAAACATTATTTTGCAGCCAAAATTCGACATATTTATAATATGTACAGCTAGCAATCTGACAAAAATATAATTAATATTTGTGGAAACAGATAAAAGATAACATGCGCTGTAATTTACATAAAGGGTAAGTTTAGAGTATTCGGGATATATAGTATCCACAAAGTCTAATATAATTCAATTTCGTTCTAATAAAAACAAATTCTAGTAGAAAAGAAATTTATAGAAACTTGTTGCTATCTTATCTTCGAGTTACAGCTTATTTTGTGTTAAAACACGAGTTGATTCCACGTGTGAAGTAGAACATTATCAAGATACAATGCAATTAAAAACGCAAAATAATCTTCCTTCACAGTATGCAGCTTTCAAACTGATTGCTCCAATCACTTTATAATACTTTGTAAGGTGTACATGTCACTCAAATGATTCCAAAAATCAATATACTAGTACCCAATTCTGTCATATCCATGCAAAATATTCTTGCAACATAAAGCAAATAAATTTTTTTTTGCTGCAATGATATGAATCAGTCTCCATTATATGGTACTTACCACACACTCTGAACCATTCTTACTTTTATTTTTTGTATGGACGTCAATTTTATTTTTATTAGTTCGTTTACACACACAATATAAATATCTCCTTTTGGTTGCAAAATAGAATTCGATTGTTTCATTTCAAATATGTTTTACGAGGCTACTTGTAAAACTACTTGAAATAAACGAATTTTTTAAACAGCTTTTTGCTATATGCATTTTGTACTTCATCTACGATTTTGATAACTTTTCTATAATTTTATCGATAATGAATCGTGGGATTTTTCACTTTCTTAAAATCTACGAAATAACACTTTACCAAGTTTTAGAGAATTTAATTCAAATGTCAAATTCAATGGTTTGAAAATTCTCATTTCATGTAGTTTGTTTTATAACAATTTTTGTTACTCCTTCAATGCAAGGTGTGCCGTCGGAATTAAAATAACTCAAGGTCGAACAGTGTACGATGGATTTAAATGCGTATCATCGGACTTTTTTTTGCGAAAAGCTTTTATGTAATGAAATTTCTTATATATAACATTGTATCATAAATATGTATTACACATTAAACAAATTCTAATTTACAGTCAGACATGTTATGATAACATATTTTACATTTTCACGTAAAAAATTATACTGTCTTTTACGTTATGAAACAAAATTTCGGTGTTTAAACCCATGACTGTTTAAGTGGTTGAAATAAATTTTTAAACACTGAAAGCACATTGGAACATTCACTTTACGGCGGTTTCTTTACTTCAGAAACATTCTCGACAAAGACTATTAGGTAAAATTAAAGCAGAAAAGTAGAGACTTTATTTTTTAAACAAGAATAGGTAGATTGTTATCCAATTTTTAATCGGGAAATTGCCATAGGTTAAAGATTTTCAATTCTGACCCAAGAAACGTTTTCGATAAAGACTACTGGGTAAAATTAAAGCAGAAGTAGAGACTTTATTTTGTAAACAAGAATAGGTAGATTGTTATCCAATTTTTATTCGCGAAATTGCCATAGGTTAAAGATTTTCAATTCTGACTCAAGAATTGAAAATTCTTAAATTTGGATTGACATTGTGGAGTCAATTATATTTAAGAAAAGTTATGATTACAATTAATTGCTGTTCATGCAAATATGAGTATTCGCATTCGCATCCGCGTTTGCGTTCACGTTCACGGCCATTGGTAAGAGAAGATCATCTGCGAATCTAACAGCAAAGATATTTCAACATTTATTTGCATTGGCATTGCACGGTAACATGTGTATTAGATATGTATCCCAAGGTGCCGAGAAACGATACCAACTGATCGCATCAATTGCGTTTCGAGAACCAACGAAATCTGTTGAACGTGTTCATTCAATTTACTAAAACGCAATTGACAAAACACCTATTTTCAGTCTCTCCACTGTGTTAGAAATAGCAGATGTAGCATCGCCTCTTATGGCTGTATAACAGCGTTCCAAATTATTATATAATATAAATGAGCCGTTTATTTTGAAAGTGGCTTAAGTCCATTTATGTTCGAATCGAGATATTGAAGGGTTTGCGTTGGATTAAATTTAAAAATATGGGTAACAGATAACATAATAGAATAATATTTTTGGGTTTCTAAAAGTGTCAAATTTATCATACCAATTAGCATAATTAACATTATTTAAGAAATAATATGTTTTTGATGGCTATGAATGGACTTACGCCATTTTCAAAATCAATGAAACAACGTTTTCAATTCTTAAGAAAGCACAAGTCCATAGGAAAAGTAAATTTCCCTTGAAATTAAAATAAATGTATATACTTTTATATTATAAAATCAAAAAAATATTCTACTTTCATTCTTTGTTAAATAATTTTTACATTAAAATTAATACAGTTTTATTAACTATTATTCAGTCTTTTGCAGTTTGTGTACGCGGGAGGGATTTAAAATAACTGTGGTGTGCAGGTGGTATATAATGTAATAAATCCATTAAGTCCTTATATTTTAGGTTTGTGATTGGTCTAGGTTTTTTGTATAGTAATGCCAACTTATTAAAGTTTTTCGGTCTTCCCCGTTACGGTAGTAAATCCAATGTTTTGAATGGTGCATCCTCGTTCATTGTCGTTTCATAAAATAACTTATATGAATCGCTTCTCAAAAATCTCATCCAACATAAATTAAACCAATTTACTCTTTCACCGTCAGTAGTTTTTAGCCTTTTAAAAATCGCATTTTCTGTGGACAGGCACTGTTCCGTTGTTTAAAACAAATTCATTGCACATTGATAATTCAACTGTTACTTTGATAATTAAACATAAAGCTGGGATCTCATAAAATTTTATTGTATAATTATTTTCCATATCCATTTGAAACTCTCACAATGGGACTTGCACCACTTTCAAAATAAACTTTTTCATCCGTTCATCAACCAGCAAATATTCGTGTTACAAAATCTTAATGATTTTAAATATATTAGTAACAAGTTGTCTCAGAATGAAAAGATCTTGTAAAAATGTAACTATTATTGTAGTTGACTCGATTTGTTTTTAAATGGACTTACTACGCCACTTTCAAAATAAACGGCGCATTTGAGTAACTTTGAAATACGTTTTCAAGATCGTCATTCTAAATAACTTTTACCTATTTTCTTCACTATAACCACTACTCTACTACTATTACAGTATGACTATCATTTTATTACTATTATTATTTTATTACTGTTAGTATTATTTCATTTCTCTTACTATTATTTCATTACTGTTGCTATTATATTATTACTATTACTATTTTTTCATTACTGTTCCTACTATTTTATTATTATTACCATTATTGTATTACTGTTACTATTATTACATTACTATTACTATTATTTTATTACTATTGGATAGACGGAGAAATATTGAGAGATTTTTGTCACTGGGTGTTGTTTGGTGTCACATATCATGCACCACTAACCATAGTGCGTCACACTGACGTGCATTTAAGAGGTGACACTTTAGTCTACAATTTTCATGCAAACAGTTTTGTATTTCCTTAACCGTGTCAAAAGTAATATTACTGTGAAAATGAATGAAATTTCTGAAAAAATTCGCTGTGGTTTGCAATTTTACTATGAAGAAGGCAAAAACGCTGTACAAGCCCGGGAAACATTTGTGGTGTTTGCGGTCATGATTCTTTATCAAATACAACAGCATGTAGATGGTTTGTTCGCTTCCGTTCTGAATATTTCGATATTAATGGTGCACCTCGCTCTGGTCGACCGATCACTTAAAAAGTCGATAAAATAATGCAAATGGTTGAGCAAGATCGGCATATAAGCAGTCATGAAATTGCTAAGGAAACTAAAAATTCACCATTCAACCGTTTTGGATCATTTGTAGAAGGCTGAATACAAAAAGAAGCTCGATGTTTGGGTGCCTCATGGTTTAACAGAGAAAAATTTGATGAATCGCGTTTCTATGTGCGAATCATTGCTCAAACGTAATGAAATCGAATCATTTTTGTTCTTGGCTGGGAAGTTTTGATACATTCACCGTATAGCCCAGATTATCGTTTCTTTCAATCTCTGCAAAACTATCTTGATGGTAAAAAGTTAGACTCAAAAAAGGACTGTGAAAATCGCTTGGACAATTTTTTAGCCTATAAACCACAGAAGTTCTATTCCAATAGGATTATAGCTCTTCCCCAAAAATGGCAAAAGATCATCGATAATAATGGCCAATATATACTCGAATAAAATTCATTTTGAATAAAAGAAACATTTAATCAAAAAATGACAAAAATCTCTCAAGACTTTTCCGACTATCCAATATTACTATTATTTTATTACTACTTGTATTACTATTATCATTACTACTACTTTATTAATAGTTTAGGTAGTTGCAAAAACATTACTTGAACGTAACTAGATAGTAAATTTTATTTCGGAACAAGTGGTTACCGAATGATAATTGTAACAGTAGGACTGCTGCTCCTCCTTCAAAACAATAAACAAGTCTCTACTTGAGATGGTGTATCCGAAACTATTTCTGAGATCACTTCCATAATTTCAGAATAATATTATTATAGACATAATAATCTGTTCTACAGCACTTACCATATGTGTTCTGTAGGTAGAATAACATCGGTCGAAATCGGTAGAGATGACATAATTGTAAAAATTGATGATGCAAAAGTTAGAAAACATGAATATACTATACGACGAATAGATCCTCGTTCGTTGTCGGACAATGGATTTTTGATAAATTTGAATGTGGAATCCATCGTTTATTCATCGAATCAATTTCGGATAGATCATTTAAAACTTAACTGTGTGTAATTCAGCAGTGGATTAATCCTTAGCACTCGCATGACGCCTCTAAGGTGCCACTAAAAATTGCTATACTATTATTTACACAACTGTTACATGGCTAGGTTTACAGTAAAGAAATTTATAAAAATTTTAACGTTCCAAGTACGACTAATAATAATTAATTTTATATCTACGAAAGAAAATAAACAATGTACAATTGAGCTATTATAGTTTCAATTTTGGAAAGGAATTGCTTTGAGTGTAAAAAATTAAATCAGGTTCAACAATTATTTCCAATCGGTGTAAATTATATACTTGATTACATGAAGAATGATTTAAGCATTTAATCATAAATCTCAGGATAAATCAATTTGATCCAAATACTAGGGCACACATATAAAATATTGAACATTGTTGTTGTGAAACTAAAGCCAATATGGTATGTGATTCAGAAGGAACATTATGTCAGTTATATAGTAGCATTTTTATTTCTTCGACAAAACGATTTGGGCACAAGAATAGTTGGATTTGTTAATACAATGGTTGAAAATTTTCCAAGCCCTATTAATAATTGAGAATAATACTTACTGAATAGTGCACATAAATTATTTTATATTATACTAAACCAAACCCAGACCCATACAACATATACGAAGTTTAAAATCCGTTCAATTTTTAATTCTATAATTGTCATGTCACCTATATATGGACAACAGAATTATTTTTACATGTTTAACCCTTAACACTCCGATGTCTCCTCTGAGGAGACACTAAAAATTGCCATATTATTATTCGAAACAGCTTTTGTATCACTATATTTGCGTTTAAGAAGTCGGTGAAAATTCAAGTGTTGCACGTACGAGTTATATTAATAAACTTTCTGTGCACGACAGGAAATAAATCATGTACAATGGAATTATCGTACATTGAAAAGTATCACAATTTTGGAATTAACATTGCTCGGACTGCAAAGGGTTAAAAATAAATTTGTACATTAATATATTCGTTCTACTAAATTTATTTGAGATCTGGAGAGTACAAAAAAGCTGAAGGATAACTATGTATCATATATGTTTTTGTATCATTTTAAGTTTTAAATTGTTATAATAAATTACTTTAATTTTGTGGAATTTTTAAGGATGATGATCGGGCAGTTAAAATATTAAACGATTTTTGGTTGATATTTTAAACGTGGATTTATTTTTCCTAGCTTTCCATGCCATGTTTCATAAACAATATTCTATTGTTCTCTGCCATTTTGTAACTTAAAAAAATATTCACGTGTAAAAAGTTAAAATACTTCTTAGTGCTTTCTAACACGAAAATACTATTTTAAACAATAATTATTCGGAAAAAGAATTTATAATTTTTATAATTTTGCTCAGTGGTGTACTCCATTATGTTTAAGTAACTAACCTTTCTGTAAGGTAAATTCCTTTCAGTTTTCTATAAAAACAATTCAACTAGATTTGTGTTTCTTATTATCATCATCGTATTCACGAATACATAATGATAACGTTACTCACAGATGACTTATTGTTATCTACTACATTTGACGGCAATACTCTAAAGCACTATGCAATAAAACCATGTAAATCTATGTGATAAAAGAGAATTTCTTCTTAACGTGTACTAAATATTTATTATTGTTTACTTATGAGGACGTCCTTGGATAGTGTGGGTGTCGTTAACATTTCTAAGAACTGCAAAGCTAGATGAGAAAGATAATAACAGTATCCATTGACTATCACAAAATTTATTAAAGAGGAAAACTGAAAAGTACAAGAAACGAGTTTTATCTGGAAAGATTAATATATATTAATATTTATGTATATATTTTAGCCACATGGTTATGCAATAAACATATAATTAGTTTACAACCTTTTTAACTCGCTTCTCACCTGGCCCAGGCCACTTTATAAGTCAATTGTATGTGTATACTGCGGATCTCTTTGCAAAATAATAATTGTTCAAATCTATTGTAAAATAACCGAAGCTAAACGAAAATGTATTTTCTCAGAATAATACTAAAAAATGAAAAACAATATTATAATCTAAAGATCTGATATTTTTACAGTTTTGTATTTGATCTATCCATTTTTATTATAACTGCATAAAATCTACACTTTACTCGTGTGTTTCTGTAATGAAAAAGTACCCAATAATAAAAATGACAATAAACATAGCATACTATTTTATTATATAAAATATAATCAAAATAGTTAAAGGGCATTAAAGTGAATGTGACTAAACAGTTAAAGGACAACAACTGTTTGATGACAAATATTTTCAATATTAGGTTAAAGTAGTGCTTGGTATTACTATATAAAGAATGATGTGCTACATATTAACACTTTGACTGTCATGTCACCCATATATGGGTGACAGAATTATTAGTCCATGCTTAAAAATAAATGTATGCGTTAATATATTCGTTGCATTCAATTTAGTTGACATCTGAAGAATACAAGAATGTTGATATACTAGGTGTATGCATAAGTTTTTTCCGGTTTTTTGATCAAAAAGAACACGTAATTTTCAAGGGAAATTAATTTTTTTTTTATTCAAAATATTGGCCATCGGCTTCTACACATTTCGTCCATCTTTCAGGTAATTTATGAATACCATGCCAGAAAAACTGCTTGTCTTTTGCGGCAAACCATTCGTCGAGCCATTTTCCAACTTCCTCGAAATTGCTGAAGTGCTGCTCTGCGAGCGCGTGCCCCATTGACGCGAAGAGGTGATAGTCAGATGGTGCCAGGTCTGGGGAGTACGGCGGGTGTGGTAGGATGTCCCATCCAAGCGATTTCATAGTGTCTTTCACTTGTTTTGCTGTGTGAGACGGCGCATTGTCGTGTAACAAAATCACTTTGCCATGTCTTTTGGCCCATTCCGGTCGTCTTTCAATTAATGCGTCGTTTAAATTAATCATTTGTTGGCGATAGCGTTGTGTATTAACAGTTTCTCCGGGTTTCAAAAGTTCATAATACACAATACCGGTCTGATCCCACCAGACACAGAGCATGGTCTTCTTGCCGAAGCGATTTGGTCTTGGTGTTGATGGACCGGCTTCGCCATGTGAAAGCCATGATTTTTTCCGCTTTGGGTTTTCAAAATAAATCCATTTTTCGTCACCCGTCACAATTCGATACAAAAAGGATTTCCTTTCGTAGCGTTGAAGCAGCATTTCACAAGTGACTTTGCGATTTTCCATTTGACGTTCATTCAAATTGTGTGGGACCCATTTACCGAGTTTGTTGATCTTTCCCATTGCTCGTAAACGTCTGCTGATTGTTTCTTGTGATACTTGTAATGCTTCTGCTAATTGCCGCTGAGTTTGAGTTGGGTCATCATCCAATAACTCCTGCAATTGCTCGTCTTCGCATTTTTGTGGTCTACCAGAGCGCTCACTGTCTTTCACATTGAAATCACCACTTTTAAATTGTCGAAACCATGTCTCACGTGTTCTAATCGATGGAGCGTGTTCACCATATGTTTCTACCAACAACGATGACTTTCGACAGCCTTTTTCTTTTGATGAAATAAGAAAAGCAATGCGTGCCGCAAATGTTCTTTTTCAGGCACAAAACTCGACATGATTACTGAACGATAAAACAAAGACGCCAGTTCTTGGCAGACTCAACTTATGTGTGTTTGTAGTTTTATGTTAGACGAACAAAATGGTATATGTGTCAAATTAATACGCTGCGTACTTTTCACTGGCGCCACCTCTTAGTCAAACCGGAAAGAACTTATGCATACACCTGGTACAACTATATGCTATACATTTAAAGTTTTCAATCGCTGCTTCGTTACATAAATTACATTGATTTTATGGAATATTTGAGGCCGTCAGGTGGGCAGTTAATGTGTTAAAAAATATAAACTCTTTAGAAAGTTGTAAATTGTTTGAAAAAATCGCCAATAAACAGCTGTCATAAACAAGAGCGATCAAACATTGTAGAGTAACGCAATCATTTGTGTAAAAGGACAAAGAAAGTTACTTTTGTCAACCGAGATATTTTAATCTAGCTAACTGTAATTATTTAAATTACTTCTATTAAGTATTTTACTATTATATACTATACTGTTTTCATAGTTTAGGGAGAAAGGAAATCTCACTTCAAAAGTGACAAATACGTAACAGTAGTTACGATACAGTGGCTGGCGTTAATATTCGGACATCATGATAATAAAGAAGTTCTTCCTGTATATCTTCACTGTTAATGGACTTAACGAATTCGTCGTTTTGTAATGACAAAAAACACTTATTTTAAATGCTAGATACATAGTTTTTATTTATTTAATTTGTACACTTTTCGCGTTGATCAATGTTAAACAAAATAATGCTGAATTTTGACATCGCAAAAATATTCGGACATTTCACGAATTATAATTTTGTAATTAAAAATGTACATATACTTTAACAAAAGGATATCGATTTTAGTACTTTGTTGGATTACCCTGTTGCTTAATTACAAGGCCTAATCGTTTGGGCATACTAGAATTAACTTTATTTAAATATTCTTACGGAATAAGTGACCATTCTTCACTCAATCGTAATTTTAATTTTTCCTTTGACCTTATCGGTGATATTCTGTGTCGACGATCTAAATAATCCCACAAATCTTCGATTGGATTTAGATCCGGTGACTGTGGAGGAGGTTGCAATACTTTTGGACAATTATACAATAAATATTCTTGAACTACACATGATTTTTCTTTCGGATCATTATCTTAATAAAATGTAAAACTCTGGTGAATATTCATATTAGTGGAACTTTCTATTAAATTTTGTTTAAAAATATGTAGATAATTATTCTTATCCAGAATTCCATCAATAAAAACTAATTCACCCATTCTAGCAGCCGAGATACACCCCTAAATCATTACACATCCTCCGCCGTGTTTTAGGGTGGGTCTAAGATTTTTAGTATGAAGATCTTCGTTGACTGTACATCATACAAGTTTGTGTCCATCGAACCCAAAAATATTGTACTTGCTTTTATCAGCAGAAATGACATCTTTCCACCATATCTTCTTTAGAAATGTATTCCTTGGCGAACGGTAACCTTTTCGTTCGATTCGCATCGTTAATGTATGGTTTTTTTCGTGGAATTCTGCCATGGTATCTATATTTACGGAGCATTCGACGGACTGTATTAGAATGACCTTTCTTTCCGGCTTCTTCAAATAATTTTGCAGACAATTTTGGGGCACGAAAACTAGGATCTTTTTTCACTTTTCTAACCATATTACGTTTGTCACGAACGTCAAATAGTTTTAGACAACCACACCGACGAATAGATTCGATTCTATCCTCAAGATTATATCTTCGTATGATATCCGCTACAATACTCTTTCTCAATTGCAAGAATGTACCAATTTCCTGTATGATCTCTTTCTCGCGATTATAAATAACAAGTTGACGTACATCAGACGATGTATTTTTACCTTTACGTGACATTTTTACAACTAATACGTACGATACGAACAAAGTTTGAAATGAAACTAACTTTACCAGACAATGCTTACATCAAATGTTTACAAATAATGCCACCGAACACCGTACCTGACTTAATAGGATGATTAAACTGTGAAGCGAATGGAATGTTCGAATATTTTCGCAATGTTAAAATTGAGGATTACTTTGTTTAACATTGATTAACGCGAAAAGTGTACACACTAAATAAATAAAAACAATGTTTCTAGCATTTAAAATAAGAGTTTTTTATTATTACAAAACGATGAATACTTTAAGTCCATTAACAGTGGAGTTACACTTCTCGAGTATCATGGTGTCCGAATGTTAATGTGAGCCACTGTAGACATAAGTGACATTGGTATTTAAACTATTATACCATCCCAGTAAAAATGACTGGTCTCTAAGCTCTTCTTTCATAATTATTGAAGTCATAAAATTGGTTCCATCGGAAATTTTTTTTGATGTAATTCTTTAATGAAGCACATATTACAATAAAAATTGTACGAAGTTTGAAGGGGTGCAGTAGCGTTATTATTACAAAGCAATATATAACGTTGAATTTATTGTTTGGTAGTATTGTGTTAAAATACTCTGTAGAACATTATGTATTTTATTCATACAAATTAGAGCATCGTCCATCTGTTTAGAACAATTTGAAACAATTTTAGAGCTACCCGAAGAAGCTTGAAGCGATTCCAAACGACGCAGGATGACTTCAAACGGTTTGAAACGATTTCAAACAAATTAATGCGTCGTCAAACCGTTTATGGCAATCTATATCAATTTTGGAGCTGTGCGAACCTGCTTGGTGCCATTTTATGCGCCGTAGAATAACTCCAAATGGCTTCAAATGATTTCAAACAAACTAGACATACAGCATACATAGAACGACATACAGCAGCTTGAATCAATGACAAACCAACTGGAATATCATGAATAGGCTCAGGACAATCTAAGACAATTTTGGTACTGTTTGAAGAAGGTTGAAACGCTTTCGTGCGATGCTGAATGACTTCAAGCAAAGTTTAGTTTTCAACACAATACAGCTTCGCATAAAGCGAGAATGATAGAAATTGAGACGAACGTTCTAACAGTAATTGAAATTCTTACAATCACTTGATGAACCTCATTTGATGTTCATTCGTACCACATTAATATATTAATGGGAATTTTGTATCGAAGAAATAGATGCATAACCAGATAATACAAGAGGTCATAGATCTTGAAACAATTACATTAGTATGCTTTCAATGATTACAAGTATGCACAATTATGCAAGGCTGCTACGTTCGCAGTAGTTCGCTTCAAGGTTATTATCGATTTCTTCGATTGAACTGATGTAGTAATTTTCCTCATACACCTTTTAATGGTCTCACTACTACTATGAAAGTATTACGTATTATCTCCGCAACTCTTAATCGCATCAATTTGAATTTCTTGATATCTTAATTATATAAGATTATTCTGCTTAGCTTTTTGTTATATTAGTTTTAAAGTTATTTGCATTATGTTGTGATATCATATTCATTTGGTATATGAAAACTGTAAAAATATATCTAAACCGCATAATTTAATCATACAAAATTCGTGTTATCGTACATGTTATACACATGATAACCAGTCTGTGGATTTTATGTATTTATTATAAAAGTGAACGTATGAATCACAAAATTTAGAAATGTTATTATAGTTTATTCGACCCATTGAAATGATTAAAACAAGGAATGACCGTCTGTTTAACACTTATTTTTTATAATTCAGGTAAATTATTTTTATTTTGCATGAAGGTCCGCTATCCAATGATAGCACATACGGAACATCCAAATTTACATGTAACACATGTAATAGAGTATATTAACATGGTCATTGACAATGTAATCATTTAATAATAGTGAAAAGTTGAAGAGTTAAACACGAATATTATCATGTAATTTGTTATGTATTTTTAGAAATTGTTATTCTCATTTTTGTCACACTTTATTTTGTCGTCGCAATTTCAATTCGTTACTTTAGAAAACAAACATTGGCATGTCAGAGTCAATGAATTCAAATTGTAAAATAACTTTTGCAAACAATTACTGCAATGTCCGTAACGGATTTTATATTTTTCTAATGGAAAGTAATGAATTTTCTTACTTGGAATTTGTTTGTTTACTTTTTCTACCCGTAATACTGAATCGTTGAAAAGTAAAGTTATAAATGAAGATTAATACTTCTTAGCCACTTGCCCACATTATACTGATTACTTTCAGCGAGGATCATAAACAAATGTCTATCAAAGTAATATTGATGGTATTTGCTTTCATAATGTGAGCGAATAATTTTGTAACGTGAAAAAGTGTAAGGATCAGTTATGATTCTTTTTTTGCAATTATAAATCGAAAAATGTTATTCTTTTTACGATTGTGTTGCACTGAACTGTAAATACTGTATATTATTTTTAAAAAGTCCTTTATTCTTTGGTTACTTCATGTATCTTTATCTGATTATCGATTGAGCGAATAATTTTGTGACATATTTTATCACATGACGTAATTTTGTAGATAGTAGGATCACTTCGAGGTTTCTATTTCCGGATACTCCCTTTCGGAATTTCGATTTGTTACTACTAACTACAAAAAGACACATAGATTTATTCCTTAATCGTTACAATAAATTAAAACAAAATATCTGAATAAATAGTGTATCAGTCTTCTCTTCAGTTCGAAAACTTCTCACAGCCTCGTTTGCATCGAACATACTAACGTGTTAGTTAAATTAAACCGAATATTGTCCCACACCAAATCATTATATGTTTTGAGAGTTGATATAGCAAGGCTTGTGTGTCAAAAAGTCCAATTGATTCTACGCAGTAGTTTTTGGTAGGTGCCCTTTTAAATATAGAGAGCAATAAGCAGTATTTTCATCATATTTTACTTTTTTACTATAGAAAAGGTAAAAATGCTGTTCAAGCCAAAAAGAAATTAACCGATGTGTATGGAGAAGATGTGTTGACAGTACGCCAGTGTTAGAACTGGTTTGCAAAATTTCGATCTGGCAATTTTGATGTCGAAGATGCACCACGTTTTGGAAGGCCGGTTGAAGCTGATAAAGACACGATAAAGGCATTAGTTGATACAAACCGGTGAATAACACACGTGAGATCGGTGAGAGGTTAAATTTATCAAATTCAACTGTTTATGACCACTTGAAAGGCCTGGGTTTAACCTCGAAGCTCGATATATGGGTTCCCCATGTTCTCATTGAGAGAAATTTGTGTCGTCGCGTTCACGTCTGTGATTCGCTTCTCAAACGTCACGAAAATGATCCATTTTTGAAGCGCATCATTACTGGGGATGAAAAATGAGTTGTATATAACAATGTCAAACGCAAG
Organism: Agapostemon virescens; assembly: GCA_028453745.1. Lineage (NCBI taxonomy): Eukaryota > Metazoa > Arthropoda > Insecta > Hymenoptera > Halictidae > Agapostemon > Agapostemon virescens. The sequence continues at coordinate 14,253,544 of CM052088.1, forward strand.
AGATCATGGAGCAAAAAAGATGAACCGGCTCAAAGCATTTCCAAAGCCAATATCAATCAAAAACAGGTGACGCGGAATCGTTTTTTTGAGCTTTTACCGGATAATACAACAATTAATTTGGAAGTCTACTGTCATCAGTTGGACAAACTGAATGATACACTTCAACAGAAAAAGCCTGAATTAATCAACAAAAAAGGTGTAGTGTTCCACCAAGATAATGCGACACCTCATACAAGTTTGGTCACTCACCAAAAGCTTTTACAGCTTGAATGGGATACAATGCCACACCCACCATATTCTCCAGATCTGGCACCTTCGGATTATTATTTGTTGCGGTCACTGCAAAATTTTTTAGACGGTAAAACCTTCACTTCAAATGAGGAGGTCAAATACCATCTCGATCAGGTTTTTGCCAGCAAAGACCAAAAATTTTATGAGCGTGGAATCATGCTACTACCACAAAGATGGCAAAAGGTATTGGACCAGAATGGCATTTTCACAAAAAAAAAAAAAATGAAATTACTTTCCGAACAACCCAATACATTAAATTTTTAATCTCCTTAATTTGTCATATTCGATTTTTTCTAGTTTCTTTTTATTTCACTCCATTAAATCTGATCCTGTAACAAGTAGTACAAAATTGGCCTCGGTGTGACAAAGAAATTACAATATTCGAGTAGCATGAAATATCTAATTTCAGAATGAATCTAAACTATTTATAAAAGCAAAATGCAGTCGTCGCATAGCCAAAGAGGAACCTTTTATAAACCAAATTGATAAGATCCATTAGGATTAGCAAATGCTCACCTCGGTGAATACCAAAAGTTTTGAAGTAACAAGATAAATTAATATTTTTAATTCTGGCGGAAATAAGAAAGTTCGGAGAAAATCAAATACGTAGATGGATCCCAAGCACCTGTACTCAACCTTTAAACACGAAAGCACTTAAGTGACGGCGCGGGGGTGGACGAGTGCTGCTAGTGCTAGAAGTATAGAATTTACCGACGATACCATAGATCGATATTACTATCTCAACAGTTTAAAAGCAAATTTGGTGCCTAGTGCGATAAAATTAAATTAGGAGGGATCCTTTATCTTCCAACTAGATAACGATCCCAAACATATGGCGAAAAAGGTTAAAGAACGACTACAAACACGGAGCAATTTTATCTCACTTTTCATTTCACTTTTAGTTGAGTTTCAATGCAAAATTGCAACTTTGTATCAGCAAAAGATTTGCTTGCTACATTTCTGTTTTCCTGTTTCAACCAAATCAACTAAAACTATGCGTTTGTTTCATCATTTCATATGAATTGTATATGTGCCCATAATTATGAAAGTGGTCTAAGTCATATATTTCTTGTTTCGAGATATTTAATGAATTGCATTTGAATAAATTAAAAAATAGTTTTACATTATGCGACATTTTAATTTATAATTTTATTAGTCTTTATTAATGAAAATTTATTATGAATATGTTTTGTGTGAATTTCATACGAAAATGTTGTTTTTAAAGTTTGAACTGACAGGCCATTTTCAAAATTAACTGAATGTCCTATAAATGACTTAAAGCAATAAAGAACTATGAGTTTTATTTGAAACAGTAACTTTAATGAAATAATTCATGAACATTTATTAATTATTTTTAAAAATTAATCCATTTTTATCATTTCGAGTTTTTAAGATTCTTAAAATGTTACTGAAAAACTGGAGGGATGTATGGTAGTAAACACATAATATCTTTATGTTTTTCTTCCGTTACTGATCTAGTGGTGGTGTATAATGGAAGTAATTTAATATTTCCGTATATTTTTGGTCTTCCTCTTTTAAGTGGAAGATCCAAAACGTGGAATTTAGAATCATCTAAAGAAGTTTTATAGAACATTTTATAAGGTCGATTTTTCAAGAATCTCATCCATTGAATTTGCAGCCAAGAGATAGATTCGCCCACGGTATTTTTTACTCTTCTTGTTATTATTTGATTTTCATTTATTGGCTTATTATGTAGTTCAGAAATGCGTCACAGAGGGCCACGCGCCATTTTCAAGTTATGTTTATATAATTTCTTTAAATTTTTGACTTAGACCACTTTCATAATTAACACTAAATGAATTCCATATAATGTTGAAATTATAACCACTATCTAATGGTTCATTTTTTACGATATCGTAAAAATTACATTGAATAAATTTAGTTTAAAATAATGGGGTGTGAAATAACTGATAAACTTATATTTTTTAAATTTTAAATATGAGATGAAATAAAAGTAAATTTGAGAAAACTCAAAATTAGAAACACAGAAGATTTAAAATCTAAAATATTGCCACAGTTGGAAAATGTTCAGTCTAATTTAACTAAAAATTAGTGTGCTTGATGGAAAAAATGCTACGAGAAGTTGTAAAACCGAAGGGATGACCGACAGACTATTAAGAAGAAAGTTATAGTTTACAAATCTCTGTGTACCGAAACATCTTTGACCGTGTTTCTTTTGTTATGTTATTCCTTTGTTATGTTTGCCTTTTTAATTTATTTTGTCTGCTGACGAGTAAATATATATGTTTCCTTTTTCACTAATAATAAATGTTACGTTCTTGTATACAAGACTATCAAAATTATTTACGTCCGACCACCTTTTTGAAAAATACACAACATTTAATCACCTTTTCTACGATATCCGGAGACATTTTAAACTAAGTGTATATTAATAAAACAATTATTAAGTACTTGAATAAATACATTCTTGTTATTTTTAAGCCTGGTGTTAAAAATGTACGTGACACTGCCAGGAAAAATGATTTTTCTTATTGTTCTAAATACTTTTCGCTCCAAGAAACAACTATGTACGTATTGTGTAACCAACTGTTTCCTTATGGCTCTAGATACGTAGATACAAGGTCGGTGGAAATTACCTATTGACGCAAGAAAGCATGCAAAATCTTAATATAATGAGCTTTTTAATGGGAGTCTCGCAACAATTACCTTCCAGAATAATTGACTGAATATAGGTACAATTAGCGATGCTAACCACACCGTCGGTAAATGTTTCAGACTCCATTATTTCTCGAAGAAGAATTGCTGCAATTTTCAAATTGAAGTCGTCAAACCTACACAAAATAAAACGCTAACTATAAAACTTTGATTATAACGCGTGCTATAAAATCGGAATTGAATGAAACGTCTGATCGTGATCTACTGATTTCACTTACAAATCAATTCTAGATAAGCCATTGAACAGATTATCTAGAATTGTCTAGGCATTGCGTCTGGGTCTGTGCTGCGATCAAGTGGTACACTGTCGTCTTTGAGATATTTATGGGCATGCTTAGCCGGAAGAATTAGTTACGGACTTGGGTACGGCTGGAAGTCAAGCATTTTGTTTTCGAAAAGGGAAACAAACCAACCGTACTCCACTTAACGACAATCGACGCATCGCAGACCCAGTTTCGGAGGAAGATCCTTGAGCCTTTGTGCAGCGTCTTACGAGGCTTCGTAGGAAAACGAAATCACGAAGTCAGTAAGCGTTGCATAATTTTAGGATTACGCCCCAGACTGGTGATTCGTCCCCCATTTATCCCTACCAAAGGAAAAATCATTTTCCAAACTTTGGTAGGGATACACCGAGGTGAATTTCGGCGGATCCTGGAACCACGATCGAGAGAACTGTACGAATCTTGAATGTATACACACCTTAGAACTATCTTAATCTCGAACTTGTACATATATCAGAACTATTAGAACCCGAATCTTGAACGTGTACGCACCTCGGAACTCTTTGAACTATTTTAATCTTGAACTTGTAAGGGTGTCCCAAAATTAACGCAAGGTTTGAATTAAATAGAAAACACAGTTTTTAGTCTTTAGATTGTTATTTTTTCATTGAATCATAAAGTACATAGGATAGGGTTAATTATGGAATAACACATCAGGCAAATAGCCTTCACGGCTTTACTGGTACATACGCACTCTTTTGTCGAAATTTTTCATGACCTTTCTGCATAATTGTGGCTGAATTTCGTTGATGCAGCGTTTAATTTCCTCTTGTAATGCACGGGTGGTTGTGGGCTTGTTGACATAGACCTTTGACTTCAAATAACCCTATAAGAAGAAATCTAATGGTGTTAAATTACACGATCTAGGGGGCCAATTCTGATCACCGAAACAAGAGAGTACACAATTAGGAAATGTCTCGTACAGTAATTGAATTGTTTCACTGGCTGTATGGCATGTGGCACCGTCTTGTTGAAACCACATATTGGCCACATCAACAGCATCCAATTTCGGCAGAAAGAATTGTATTATCATGTCGCGATATCACACCAGTAACAGTTACTGCTTGACCAGCCTCATTTTCAAAAAAGTATAGTCCAATGATGCCTCCAGCCCAAAATCCGCACCAAACAGTGACACGTTGTGGGTGCATTTGTTGTTCGACAATCCACATGTGGGTTCTCCGAACCCCGAACACAGCAATTTTGGCGATTAACAAAGCCATCGAGGTGAAAATGTGCTTCATCGCTTAGGATGATTTTGTTCGAAAAATCAGCTTCCACTTGTTGATGTTCAATAATCCATTCCACGAACTCCCTTTGCTGTTCATGGTCATTAGGCTTCAGTTGTTGTGTTAATTGAATTTTGTAAGCATGGAAATACAGATCTTTTGTGAATATACACTATAGAGAGCTTCTTGAAATTTGCAATTCTTGTCCACGACGCCGAATTGATGTTCCTGGGTTTTTATCAACACTCTCACGCACTGCTTCGATATTGACATTTGAACGGCTTGTTCTTGAACGACCGGTGTGTTTAGCGTCTCCAACTGATCCAGTCTCCCTGAATTTTCCAATTAATCTTCTCACAGTTGACGAGGTTAAAACACTACTTTGATCATATTTTGTATAAAATTTTCGAACTGCGGCCGCCAAACTTTCATTATTTTTTAAATATTATTCAATAATGAAACACGTTGTTGTATCGTATAACGCTCCATTTTTACTAACCCTAAACTCTCAGCTGCCAAACAAACCGCCTTGCTGCTGTTCTTTTTTCTGGGTTGCCAACAATTCACTGCAAAAATGGCAGCAAATTCAAATCCTGCGTTAATTTTGGGACACCCTTTACATACCTGAGAACTTTTACAATCTTGAACGTGTACGCACCTCATAACTCTTTGAACTGCGGACTAGTACGCACTACAGAACAATGTAGAACTTTGAACGTGTACGTATCTTCGAACATTTATAACTTTAGAATTTTTGGAACTTTAAATCCTTACTAACAATAGATTGTATATTTACGAATGCAAAATACGCCAATCTATTGTGCTAAAATAGAGCATTATTGCCTTGAACCAGCGGCAATTAGGGCGGAGCGAACGCTCGAAACATTGATTCTTCGAACTGGATAGAATCCTTGGTCTTTCGAGCAGGATAGAAACATTGTTCCGTGAAACGCTCATAACACAGATCAAACGTCAGTTCATACTTCTATCATACAAAATCAAAATAAACATACATTCTCAGTTGTAGGCATTTTTCAGATAGAAGGGCCGTAGTAGGGGTGAACGATCCGAGCGAAAGGGGTGAGTTTATGATGCAGACGTGACATTTAGTTAATTCAGGCCTTAAAGAAACAGCAACGAGTTTCTAATTTGGGTCAAGAGTCCTCCGAATCTCTCGGTAATGATCGCACCATAAAACTCGTGTACCCTAGACGATGCACCCCCTCGGTCTTGACCTTCCCTACTTCGCTGACTTCGGAAAGCGAATATTTTTCGGGAAAACTAGCAATTGGATGACGTAGAGAAAACGCCCACTGAAGAATACCTATGACAACGCGTGTGTCCGCGGAGATTGTTCACAGTGTTAAAGAGTTCAGAGTGTGTTGTGTGCGAAGGTGTCAGTTCTGTGATACCTTCTTCTCAGCGTACAAGGAATGTCGCTGAGTACCTTGGGTCGCGTAATAACTACACAATTATAGTGGTTGCGATTTTCTTTATTTTCACTTCGAAATGTTCGCGATTTCTATGTTTCGAGTTCTGTTCTGTTCGCGGTGTCTGTATTCGTCTGTTTGCGATTTCTCGTTAGTCTTGTTCGCGATTTTCGTGTTAGTCTCTTTGCAATTTCATGATTGTCTTCTTCGCGATTTCTATATTGTCTGACGAGTCTCGTTGCATTCTGTCCGTCGTCACCTCGGTTTTTGTCGTAATTGGTTGAAGGTAGTTTGAGGCAGAGGAATGTAGCGATTTTCAATTGGTTGTAGAAATAATGGACGGAATATGCTTGAAGGCGTGTGCCTGAAGGAGTATACCTGAAGGAGTGGGAAACGGTCAATGAGGGATTATCGTGATTTACTACAGGGTTATCTGGTTTTCGTTTCTTCAAGTGCGTCGCACGTGGAGTCCGTTCGTCGGGGTAAAACTGTCTGCGTGCGGCGCGAGTCGTATTTCGTACTTCCTTGTCTGATTTTCGTTTATGCGTTGCAAATTTCCGAAGACAGGGTTAGGCACGTACAACCTTCGGTATTGCCGTCGCAACAGAGTGTCATAGTTCAGTATTAAAGTATAGAGTGTTCCTAGTAATAAAGTATAGATAGCGTGATAGCTAATGTAAATTAAAAGTCAGACTCTGATCTGATGTTATAACGTTTGCGAAGAACTCCGTTACAAGTCCAGTTCCAGCGTATCGAACCGATCGTAACTGAATCCTGTAACAACGCCTAATGTATATCTATTCTCTCTTATTTTGTTAACCTGTCAACAGTTTAATTTTAAACCTCTCGACCTTCCCACACAGTGCACGATAAGTGTGCACCCAGACCACCTTCGGAACGATAACGTCAACATCCGTGTACTCGACACATGGACAACCAGCTAGCGGTGGCGCCAATATAGCTCAACACTTTGTCGGCCGCTGTCACGGTCGCGTGACTTCTTTTCGCCAGCGGTGATACTTCACTCCGATGTTTGTATAGGTAGACATATTGATGCAAAGCAACAATTGACGACCAAGGAACAGTGGTTTCTACTGTTTTCCCTTCCCAATTTACCAGATAGTCTTTTGTTGAAATCAATTTGACCGTTTGAGTCCCAAACAGCGCGATTGCAAGCATCGCAATCCAGCTCGTTTCGAGCATTGTGATTATCGAAGTCGCGCGCTCATACAGACCGCGACAATAGAATAGCACACCCCGTAAAATTTGTTAATTCTTATTTATTAAAGTATAAAAATATAATTTTGAATATGTAGACAAGTACACATAAGTGTTGAATACCAAATAGCGCTAAGTTTCTATATACAAGGATGGTCCTTTTTGTTTCATCTGCAAAAATGTATATATCTGGATAAACCGGTGCGACAAAATAATAGCATATTATTGCAATTAATTAACATTTATGCATACATACGAAGGGAACTCAATATTTAATATTTTGTAGATCCTCCAGAGTTTTTTATAACCGAAATTATTCGCTTTGGAATCGACTTGAATAATTTTTTAATCCTTTTCTGCTTCATTCGTTCCCATTCGAGTGCAATGCACTCTTTTAATTCGTTTACGTTATTAAACTGTTTCCCTTTAGCATAAACTGCTCTAGCAAGGTCTCCCCAACAGTTTTCTATAATATTCAAGTCAGGGGAACGAGCTGGCCATTGCAAGACTTGAATATTTTCCGTCTCGAAGAATGCTTTCACAACCTTTGCGGTGTGAACCGCTGCATTATCCTGCTGGAATATGTGTTTTTCTCCGGAAATTCTGGTCGCGTGTGTGGTTATTTGTTCACGGATTAACATTAGATATTTCACGCTGTTCATTTTTCCATTGATAAAATTAATATCCGTCTTTCCATGGTAGCCGATACCGGCCCACACCATGACTCCTCTGCCATTCATCTGGCGACGGATCAAAAACATTTTTTCTTTACGTAAGTCGTGGTAATAATAACTCCACCCGTCAGGTCCATCGAGATTAAACATCTTTTCATCGGTGAACATGACTTTTCTCCACTTCTTCTTCCAGTGATCATGTTGCTCTGCGAACTGCAGCCATGCCTTCTTATGCGCTTCGGTTAGAAGCGGCTTTTTTTAAGCTTTCTTCGCTGCAGGTGCTTAGATCTTTGCAGGACACGTTGCACATTTCTGAAGTTTGTTTGTACGCCTGCTGCTTCAGCAATCTGCCTGGTAGTCATTGGTGCATTCGATGCTGCCCTTAAAATAGCACGTTTCTCTCGTGCTGATAGTGCCGCAGGTCGTCCAGGACGTATTACCGCATTTCTCGGGGTTTTTCAAATAATTCATGACAACCTTCCGGATTCTATGAATTACTTTCGCAATCTTTGAAATAGAAACATTTTCTTTAGATAGTATCATAATTGTTTTCATTTCACTATCTGTTAACTTCTTTCCACGACTCACTTTTTTAGAAGTTTTCCGCAATAATTCACCACACTATATATCAAATACTTAGCTACCTTCCTTTGCTCGTGTTCAACTGAGAAGTGAGAGTGTAGCATGTGTGCTATTATTTTGTCGGATTACGTTTCCATGAAATCTACCAAAACAACGATTCTAAGAATTTAGGGGCAGTGTTTACGTGTCAAAGTCACTAAGATGGATATATAAGAAGTAACTCAAGAAGCATATGGATTGAACGCTCTCATTTCTGTTGTATTTTTAAAATACTACGAAATTTAGAAGGTGTGCTATTCTATTGTCGCGAACTGTATTTACTGACGCAGGTACATCACACATAGCTCCTTTAACACATTAACTGCCCAACTGACTGCCTCAAAAATTCCATAAAATCAAATTAATTTATTTAACGAAGCAACGATTGAAAACTTTAAATGTATGGCATAGAGTTATCTATCAACCTTCTTGTATTCTTCAGATATCGACTAAATTGAATACAACGCCTATATTAACGTACAAATTTATTTTTAAACATGGACTAATAATTCTGTCACAAATATATGGGTGACATGGCAGTCAAAGTGTTAATGTATCTAGTACATTTTACAATAGGTAGAATAGTACTACAATAATGCAATAATACATTACGACAAAGTGCTATCGCACAGCTTGGTATTTCTCTACATACAACAAGCACCATCGCGCTGCTTGAGTTTTTTCGCACTCATTTAGAGAAAGCGCGGTTGCGCTGTTTGGGATTGTTCGATAGTGTTTTTTCAATATCCCCTGAGACTCAAACCGTTAAGCGAACGCTTGTTCTGTTAGTTTTAGATTGTCTTTCGCTGCCTTCGAATATCGAAAGCTTAAATCTATTACGAATTATAAAATATCCTTCAAAATACTCTTCAATAAAGAAATATATGCCGATGCGTTATCAGACGTGGATAATAGTTCTTGTAGAATTTCGTGCCGCAAATTATCGTTAGAAACGAAGTAAATTCAATGTTCTTTATTTCTACTATTTACAGCACTGTCACCAGCCGAATTAACATTGGGTGATTATTTGAATATAACGGAGCAGTGACTCGGTGCGGTGAAAACGTAACAATTAGTTATATCGCGTACGAACTATAACGATTAGTGAGTGCGAAATATCGAACAGCAAGATGTTGCGCGTGTGAATTTTACAGAGCAAGAAGGATGCGTTTTCTTCGGGTGGTCTTTTTCATTTTAGCGCACGATGCGCTCAAGAACCCTGTTTTGGGGGAAAAATCATCCCTGTTCGCTGGTTGACTGGAGAAGTCGATTTTCTCGAAAACAAAGCCTCAAACGAAAAATTTTTATTCTATATTTTCGATTTATTTTTTCATGTAGAATCACCCCCATTTCGCTTGTACCACCAGTTACCAACCACCTTGTAGTATCGTACCGTTTTTGGTAGTCTGTGGGATGAGTCGGTCGGGTGTGTCATAGGTGAAAGGATGAGATTATCTGGCGTGTCATGGATAGATGAGAAAGGTATGTTGTGCGGGTTTGTTATGGATGAGTTGGCAAGATGCGTCACAGTGTCATGGTTCAAAGGGCCGGATAGATAGAAAAGGTATGATGTGCGGATTTGTCATGGATGCTTGTCATAGATGCGTCACAACGGCAAGTCGAATACCCTGGGAACGATCCAGAACATCCCCACTCGTCGTCTCCGATCGTCTTGACTTGTACAGCCCCCTAACGAATCATAAGGCCCGTTTTCCTATCATCGAGTTTCGTTGGTCCACCCGTGTTTTGAAAGAAGGGAAAAATTGCGATAAGGATGGGAGCAAGTCTTTATCAAGGCTAGCTTGCTGTCCTTGTCGTTCATTCGGTCACTCGATCAATCATTCTTAGTTCACTAGGTATTCACTCTTGTTCACTTTTGATCATTAGTCACTCTGTACGCAGTTTAGACTACATTGCTTGTATGGCATCCTAGTTACATTGCCCTTCTGGTATCTTAGATATTGTCAACGCACTCCGCTAAGTTATACAAATTTTTTATTCTTAGTTTATAATACTGTTGAATTTTCGTTTGTAAAGTGCCATTAAAATACAGTCTGTTGAGTTTTTCGACTGGTCCTTGCAGTTCAATTTCCTAGTCTGCACACGTCGTGCAAACACACACAAGGTCCGAAGAAATTCTTAAATTCTACCACGGACAATAAACAGGGATAGAAAATGGCCCAATGCGGCAGGCCCAAAACGACTAGAAAATGGCGACTTTTCTCCGACGGCAGGCCCGGTACGATACCTCGCGAACGGACCCGACCAGGTGTTGCCGAAGACCTGATTGTTTATATTTTCACGGTTTTACTACTTGAAGGCTGCGACGCTGGAAGTGCACGTGTTAGCCAACTGCAAGCCGTTAGGGATTTTCCAGGATCCTAGCCCGAAATAATTTGTTTCGGCTAAACTACGGTTGCTTGCAAATCAGCTTATGTTCCGAAGGCTAATGTATAAAGGCCTAAAGCTTATATTCCGGAGCCAACAGAGTATTTTTTCTTTCGAACGCACACACTTTATAGTTCTTATAAGTTCTTCCCTACCACTCAAAGAAACGCCTGCCATTGAAGTATTCACGTCATCCGGGCTCGCATAATGCATATGTGCAAAAGTGAAAGTAACTGAAAGAAAACGAGTCGTGTGAAATTCTCCATTCGTGACAAGAACCCACACATTTTTGGGAAACTCTCTTGTTGCGTTGTGGTAACATAACATTAATCCTCCATTAGCTAAATTTTTTTCTTAAATATAAAAAAATGTATGCAACGGAAAATCAACAATTACAAACTTATCTACAGTGGCTCACAAAAGTATTTGGACACTCTTTAAATCTAAACAACTTTTTGAGATCTTTGAACCGAACGTCTTGACTTTTCTTGAGCAATTAGTTGCATTAACTTAATAAATGATATGCGAAATGAATTTTGTAAATATTAAAATTAGTATGAATTACATGACCAATAAAAACGGAACTTCTTAAATATGTTTTATTTGTGCTACGTTTTAAAAATATTGAAGATGCATCTAGTAAGTCTATGATAATTATACACATGCAGAAAAATTCATTGAAATCGATTGACATACGTACGAGCTACATGTCATCGAAAATGGTGAAACTCGCAATTTTTCAAGATTCTCGGTCAGCATCTGCTTAAACTCCATACATTCTTACATCTTTCTACGCGTTTCGTTTTTTTCCAGCGTCAATCGATTTCGGTGAAATTTTCAGCATTTGCATAACAAACACAGTTCCGAAAAACGCATATTTTAAATTTTCATTACGAGTCGAAGTACGAATGTTTTAAAAAATGTTTTTTATACTTTTCCACGTAATTTCTACCAACTAGAATTATTTCAAAACTATTTTTGCATATCATTTAGTAAATCAATGCTTCTAGTTGCTCCAGAAAAGTCAAGTCGTTCGGTTCAATTTTGAAAATGTTATATAGATTTAAAGAGTGTCCGAATACTTTCGTGAGCCACTGTATATGCAGATTAAAAGATATTTACCAGTTTAAACAATTTTATTATGATTTGTAAATTTGAAACTTTGCAGTAACAACGTCTTACGATGTTTTCACTTCTGTGCATAAAAGCTTAAGCGTGAAATTCCATAAAACCGTTTGCACTTGGCGTTAAACATAGATGTACGTTGCATTTGGAACATTTTATTTTTGGAACCCCTTTATTGGATCACACTGCAGTGCATATGTATTGGTATAGTCAACTATAGCCCATATAATTTCACTGTCAAATAGTTTTTGAAAATGGGTCACAGAAGAATAGGGTCCTTCGAGGTCTTCAAGGCAATCTCCTTTTCAAGGTCGATGACAACAATTATTCGTCTGGGATACTGATTGCTAAACAATTTTTTATGGTCCTGAATTTTCCTTATCCGATAATGATTCGGTACTAAATTTATCGTCACTGTCAATAATATTTATGCGTCGTCGGGTAAATACTTCTGGATGATCTTCTTCAGATTCAGAATCTAATAAAGAATGTTCGGATCTATCACCTCTAATGCGTCTAATTCTAATTCCTCTATTAATTTTATGCGATTACGTATCCATATTTTGGGTATATGATATATGGACCGTTTACTTTGAAAGTGGTGTAAATCCTTTTTTAAAAAAAATGAGATATGACGTAATCTATGCTTAATTTAGTGTAACCTTTTTGTTTATAACTAGCTAGTATTTAATATCGTAAAAAATGCCTATGCTTTGTTCAATTTAAAATTGGTCGGTAAAAGAAACTGCGTACCCATTGATTATGAAAGTGGTGTATGTCAAATTTCCATAGACAAAAAAAATGGCATTACGAAAAAAAAATTTCCTATACACACCACAGGATTATTATGACGTTATAAACCAATGTAGACAAAATAATACATTTATTTTACACGAAATGAAACGAGAGAATTTCGTTTCAACAAAAAATCTACAAAACGCAATTAAAAAACAGATAAGAAGAAACACTAATGGAGAAAAAGTAAATTGGTTGCAAATATGTTGGATGAGATTTTGCAAAAGTGCACCGTATACTATTTTATATAAAACATCAATGGAGGACACAGAATTTAAAACTCTAAATTTATCACCTACATGTCGGGGAAGACCGCCAAAATTTGAAAAAATTTCCCCTGGCGCTATTACCTTATATACCTCCTGTGTATCATGAATATTTCAAAACACTGCCACATGAAGAGCATAAATAATTAATAATACCAATATCTTGTGTTAAGTTTAACAATATATAAATATAATTAACGTTCAAAATAAAAAATTCTAATTCTATTTTATTTGTTGTTATTATTCATAAACAAAATTGGATTAATATGAAATATATTTTAAGTGATATTTGTTATTTCAAAATTGAAATTAAATGATATTTACAATTAATTATGAAAGTGGTGTAAGTCCATTTGCAGCTTGGTAATATATATTATTTTAGTTAAATTCACCTAAAAGAAATTTATATAATCAAATTACATATTGATAAATTAGTACAAACATTCCCAGACTTCACATAATTAATCTATATTTTTTAATTGTCAGATCTGCTAACATTTAATTTTCTCGAAACAGAAGAAAATGGACTTGCACCACTTTCAAAATAAACGGTCCATATAACTATGAAAATAGAAGAAAGCACAAGCATTATCCTAATTATACCAAAATCCATTATAATACCCTATTCTAACCTGAAAGTCACAAAACTGTATCATATACAAATATTAACAAAATGATTATTGAAATTGCAAACAAATAAGTTGTTATTGCTATGCAAACCCAAAGCTATTATGTACGCTCTGTTTTGTCTAATAGATAAAACATAATAGAATATATAGAAGCACAAATAATGTAAATTGCACAATATGGTTCCCTTGGTTACTATCTGCAGACAACTTGTAGGGCATTTACTTTGATATATCAAGCTGACGGTGCTGCCAACCGTTATCAATATTGTCATTCGTTACCTCAGAGACATTATATAATTCAGACGTATACGTTATCTTATAAAAAACTAAAATCATTTGGTAAAATGTTGATATATTAACATGTGACTTGAAAGTTACACATGGAGGGTTAACCAACAATATTTAGCCACTGTAATGTTATTTGTAGTAAAAATTGTCTGAGATTATTGTTAATCGAGGAACAGTTTTTATTTTAATAAAACACTGAAAATAATTAGGCGTCGTAAGCGGAAAAATGAAAAAAGGATTTGAGTTAGCAGAGATTAAATGTTTACCGTGTCGCCGTATTTCAAGAGCTTCTTCGGTAATAGTATAAGAATGTGTGGTCGGTATGTGACAGGTTGTATTCAACACGTTAAATCTTTTATTTAGTTAGATACTTATCTGTCCAACTCGTGACGTCCGTGTGAAAGAGTATGAATGAAAGAAACGTTTGGCTAGATGTCAAACTAGCCGTTACGATTTCTGGGAACGGAGCCAAGTAATTTGAGGGGAATTTCTTGCACTACGAGCACGCGTATGCAAGCCTCCAATGCGAGAAATATAACAGGGGAAATGCATATGTACATATCTCCTACATAGCTCCTTGGATAAATAATAAGACACTATATAAAAGACCACACAAATCGTGTATTATGAAAAAATATTTGCCCCATTGTATATATTTAGTATTATTGTATACATCATGAGGAACATAGTTCCAGGAACTTCATATTGCATGATTGAAAACATTACATCAATGAAACCAATAAAATTAAAGACATCTATTTTTAGACGTGAAAGAAGTGTATAGAAGAATAACATGTAATGTTTTTCGTAACAAATTTCGTGCAAGTACTTTATTTTTATTATTCATTTACATTACACCTCTGGTCTTCTTTATCTGTTACAATCTCTAACAACCTTTTTAATATAAATGTATGCTGCTTTTTGTTGTTTTTTGATTTAAAGACTTTCACTTTTCTTCAACGTAAATTTTTTATTTTTTTACATTAAGACTTCTTTAATATTGATTTTAGAGTATACTTTTTAAAATAGCATTCCTTAACAATTTTCTATAATATTTAGGAGAACGCACCATTTGGGTTACGATAAAATCTTTATTAACTGATTCTCATATTTTGACGAGTCAGACTCGTGTTGAACATTTTAAATAAAATCTAACAAAAATAAATATTATGCCTTTCTTTTTAAACGAAATCAAATTTTGTTAATTTGTAATGAATATTTAAACCTTGACAAATGATTCCTTTCCTCTTATGTATATTGAAATTTTTTACTATTAAAATTTGACATTTAAATTGTTTAAATCATTTAAATAAAATTTAATTAATATTCATTAACATATTCACTTCATTAACAGCTTCCCACTTCTTCAGGTATACTCTTTACATCACTCCTACAACCAATTAAAGAACGTTACATTCCTCCACCTCAAGCTAACCGCTACCAACCAAACCAACTACTACTAACCGAACCACGACCAAACCGAGATGACGACGGACAAAAATACGAGAAGACTCGGACAAACTTCAATCTTACCAAAGCGCGAACAACTAGAAGTTGAAAATCATACTAAAGTGTGAACATCTAGAAACAAACCATCACAAAAATTACGAGCAACCAAAAGGAAACAAAATATCATCTGACAGCGCGAACATCGACAATTTGGCACAACCACGAAAACGTGAACATAGTCACTCAGAAATCGCGAAAGGCATCAAAATGACAAATATTATAGCTTACGCGGGAACATATTCAGATGCGAAAATCCGATTTTGATGAAACTTATAGAAGCCTATAGTTCTTTAAAAAATATTTAACACCTGTTTTTTTATCGGCAACCATCCACTTTCAAAGTGTAAAAACAGCCCTCAAAATTGGCGTATTTTTTAGAAATCTCGGAAACCAGAGGTCGAAAAAATTTGAATTTTTTAACAAATTTTAACAAAAGTTTTTTGACAATTTTAACAAAAGTTTGTTGTTTAAACAATAAAGCTATAAGCTCCCATAAGTTTCATCAAAATCGGATTTTCACATTTGAATATGTTCCCTTGTCAGTGTAACAAACTGTACATAGGTTTATTCCGTGTACTAATAGGTTGGGGAAAAAGAAATCCATTACTTTTACGCGAACTTCAAGACTTCATTTAACATATTTCGGATTGTCCGATTTCAGTCAAATATGCACCGTTTTGTTCTATAATTTGTTACCATTTTAAAGGTAGCTTCATAATGTTTCTCTCATACAAGTCTTGGTTCCTATAGGCGAAAAACTCTAGTAATCGATTTTCACAATCTTCTCTTTATGCAAATTTCTTATCACTAAGGAAGTTTTGCAATGCAAGAAAAACATGGTAATCACTTGGTGTCAGGTCCGGACTATATGGTGGATGTATCAAAACTTCCCAATCAAACTCTCGGAGTTTTTGGCTAGTCACTATAGACGTGTGTGGCCTGGCGTTGTCCCGATGGAACAGAACACCTCTCCTGTTGTCCAATTCTGGCCGTTTCTGTTCAATCGCTAGCTTCAAACGGTCCAGTTGTTGACAGTAGAGATCCGAATTTAGTGTTTGACCATATGGAAGCAACTCATAATAAGTAATTCCTTCCCAGTCTCACCAAATGCACAGCAGAACCTTCCTAGCGGCTAGTCCTGGTTTGACCACTGAACTGCTTCGCCGCGCTTTGCCACGATCGTTTTCTCACAATCTTGTCGTATGTGACCCATTTCTCATCCCCAGTCACCATCCGTTTAAGAAATGGGACGATTTCATTCCATTTGGTCAACGCTTCGCTCATAGAAATTCGATCCATCATGTTTCTTTGTGTTAACTGGTGTGGCACCCAACATCGAGCTTCTTTTTTAATCCAGCTTTGTGCAAATAGTTTAAAACTGTTTTATGGTCGATCTTCAGCTTTTGGGTGATGCTACGACTGCTAACATGTCGGTCAACTTCGATTATTTCTGTGATTTTATCGACATTTTCGTCGACGAGTCTACCTGTGCGAGGTAAATCTTTAACATAAAAAATACCTGAATGGAATCGACGAAACCAGAATTGCACGCAATTGGCTGTTACAGTATCGGCACCATATACACCATTCACAATTTCAGCCGCCTAGCTTGCATTTTCGCCTTTATCAAAGAAAAACTGCAAAATGGGCCGAATTTTCTCTTTGTTGACTTCCATTTTTAACACCCTGTAACTCACAACTGACTGGACCAAACAAAAAAAGCAAAAGAATTATTTTAATGCGAAATGTCACCTTTCCAACGAGCACAAATCTGAAATTGTTTGATCGATACTTTACGAGATATCGATCACTACAGCTATCTATTGAAAAAATAATGGATTACATTTTCCCCAACCTAATATATTACGCGACCCAGGTACTCAGTGTCATTTTACGCACGATAAGAAGAAGGGGCCACCACCATGTTTTCTTCGTATACAAAGAATTTCTGACTTTTCTATTCTTCGAAAACGAAAAGCTAGAAGCTGATTAGCCATTGGCGGGATGAAATGAAAATATGTCAAATAAGTAGCGCATAAATATCGGTACATCCTAAGTGGGTGACCATAGATAGCAGAGAAATACATTGATTACTTCATTGCCAGAGAAGAGAGACTGCAATGTTTCTAGAGACTTGCAAACTTAACGAACGGGACTTTTAAGTAAACGCATACCGTTCATTTAAGGAATTGTCTCGCGAAGTCAAGAGGAATCCTTTGAAATTTAAACTGTTTCCAGCTTCAAAGAGAACTAAAATCGTTTCAAAGAGTGCTAGATAAAAGAAGAATGAAAATTCTGTTGCAGGACGGAAGAACAGTGGTTATAATGAAAGAGTTGCTCAGAGGAAACCATATGTAAATGTGGCAAACAAAAAGAAACGATTGAATTTTACATATGAATTTGTTTTTAGAAATAACACTTAGTGCGCTGATATCATATTAAGCGATGAAAGAAAATTTAATGTTTTCGGGTCAGATGGACGAATAGTTTAAATTTTAAACAACAAAACCCATTATAAAGTACGGAGATAGGTGTTTTTTAACATTCAAAACGGGTAAATTAAAGAATAATTTACGCAAAAGTGGTATAAATATAAAAATTGTCGATACTATTTAGATAAAACCTTCTTCTCGGTCACCCACTCTTAACCCTGTTACGTTTAACACGGGGAAAAATCCACTTTATGGATTCCGTTGCTTTGCCTGAAACGAATCGACGTAAGTTGGGCTCACCCGGCCAAGGCCAAGGATAACAACCAAACTCAAACGATGACAATCTCTACGATTTATGGGGCCTACCTGAGGTCGCCAATGGCACTCCGCCAGTTTGGCCACTCCTGTTGATACTCATGCCTAGAAGAAGAGGAGCTCCAATCGTTTTACACTAATAAGGGAGCGGTCATCCCGCCCACTCCCAGTGACCCCTAGAAATGCCGTTTCTTCATCTTCAACCGAAGATTGGAGGAAACATGCTCCTAGTTCCACGACAAAGACCAAATCAAACATAGAAGAATCTCGATCAAACTCGATGGATCGATCTTTCATCCCCCGTGGGCGTAACTCCCCACTGTGGTCCACACTCCCTACTACAATTTAAGGGAAACTAGAATTTGCAGACGGGGGTTTATCCCCGGTATACTCATTTCAGATTGGTATGTACGCTCGGAACCAACTTTCATTCCGATTCTGCCTCCTCCATCTTCTTCTTACATCTTAGGTCGGCCACAAAGAACGTGCAAGCTTTCGTGCCCGATCTGTGCCCTGCGGGTTTACGAGGTCAGCATGAAACACATGGGAACTTATAGTTCTTTGAAAAATATTTATTAGGTAAATCGGAAAGTTCCGTCCGTTTTTTTACAAAAAGTAAAGCTTTATTCATGAAAGAATATGAAAAATTACGTTAATCAAAATATTGTCCATCGTTAGCGATGACTTTTTCCCATCTTTCGGGCAGCAAGCGAATTCCGCGTCGAAAGAATGATCCATCTTTGGAGGTTATCCAGGCGGAGATCCATTTTTCGAGATCTTCGTACGAATTAAATCGTTCTTCAGCAAGGGCGTGTGCCATTGACCGAAACAAGTGGTAATCAGATGGGGCACAGTCTGGTGAATAAGCCGCATGTGGTAGCACTTCCCAGCGAAGTGCTTTTATCGTTTCCATGACAATTTTTGAGACGTGAAGCCGAGCATTGTCATGCAGCAAAATCACCTTACGCTGTCTCGTTTCATATTGTGGTCGTTTTTCGTTCAATGCTCGACTCAAACGAATAATTTGTTGTCGGTAGAGATCTCCTGTGACTGTTTGACCAGTTTTTAGCAGTT
>CM052088.1:14273305-14304598 GCA_028453745.1 Agapostemon virescens
CTGGCTTCGTGATTCCATAATTCTGGTAACATGGCGTTAAAAGACATCTGCTTGAGTTAAACATAACACGGAGTAACGTGCACAAGTATGAGGACATGAATTAAACACAAATATATGTTTGCAAAATTGATTTAAACAAATCGAGACTTTTTTAGATGCAAAAAATGTTAGTTTACTAGGTAATTTATTGGAAAAGATAATTAAGAATTACCACTAATTGAAATTTCAAAGAAAAGTGTAATGGTTATGATTTTGAACTATTTTGACTGTGTCTACAATAAAAATTTTAAATATGGCTTTTATAGATCTAAATAAATTATGTACATGCACGAAGTTTCATAAAAATCGATTAAGATTCTTCGAAATTATAGATAATTAAAAATTGTAAGCCTAAAATTCAATGATTTTGACGTTTTTCAAAGCCTATAGTACATAATTTATTTTGATCCACAAAAGGCATATTTCAAATTTCCATCATTGTGACAGATAACGTATTAAAAATTATAATGACTACTTTTGTTTTCGAAATTTCGAGCAATTATAATTTTCAATTACTTTTTTTATAAATTCCCTAATAAACTAATGTTTCTAATGTCTCAACGAGGCTCAAATCGTTTGAATCAATTTTAAAAAGGTTATTCGTTTTTAAAGATTATAATACAATAATTTTAAATAAAGGAATATTTTCATGCATCACCGTATATGCAGTGCGCACAGATAAGAGCTTTTCTCAGATAACAATAAATTTATTTTATTGTTGCATTAATGATAGTTTTACTATGTTATTTTGTTAGATTCAGATATGTTGACTTTTTAAAAATTAGAAAAATTAATATTTACAAAGTTTATTGTGATTACTGCATTGGCAAAGTTCTCAATATTTTCAAGACTTATAGTGTTCGACAAAATTAATAACTTCAGTAACTAACTACAACTCTGTCATTAACAATAGCTACATACTATTATTCTTACATATATTGGATAGTCGGAGAAGTATTGAGAGATTTTTGTCACTAGATGTTGTTTGGTATTATATATCGGGCAACACTAATCAGATTACGCCATATTGATGCGCATTTGAGAGGTGACATTACAGTCAACAATTTTGGAGACAGTTTGTATTTCGTCAATCATGTCAAAAGTAATATTAGTGTGAAGATGAGTGAAATTTCTGAAAACATTCGCAATGTTTTGCAATTCTACTACGAAAAAGGCAAAAACATCAAGATGCTTTATCAAATGTAACAGCACGTAAATGGTTTGATCTCTTCTGTTCTGGAAATTTCGATATTAAAGGTGCACCTCGCTCTGATCAACTAATCACTGAAAAAGTTAATGAAATAATGCAAATAGTTGAGCAAGATGGCATATAAACAGTCATGAGATTGCTGGGGAACTAAACATTCACCATTCAACTATTTTGGATCATTGCAGAAGGCTGGATATGAAAAGAAGCTCGATGTTTGGGTGGCTCATGATTTAACATAGAAAATTTTTATGGATAGAGTTTCTATCTGCGAATCATTGCTCAAACGTAATGAAATCAAACCATTTTTTAGCTTGGCTGGGAAGTTTTGATGCATCCATCGTATAGCCCAAACCTTGCACCATCAGATTATCGTTTGTTTCGATCTCTGCAAAACTACATTGATGGTAAAAAGTTAGACTGAAAACAGGACAGTGAAAATCACTTGGACAATTTTTTAACCGATAAACCACAGAAGTTCTATTCCGATGAGTTTATGGCTCTACCCCAAAAATGGCAAAAGATCATGGATAATAATGGCCAAAATATACTTGAATGAAATTCATTTTGAATAAAAGAAAAATTTAATCAAGAAATTACAAAAATCTATCAATACTTTTTCGAGGATCGAGAATTATATAATTGTACTTTGAAATAAAATTTCCACCTTTTAAGTGTTACAATAATAATTTCATCGTTATTTGCATATCCTATTCTATCAATTGCAAAGAAAAGTGTAAGAAAGGTAAGAAACCTCATTCCCAATGAAAAAGATATGTTTTCAATTGTTATCATTGCTTAGCAAAAACAATTTTTATTGTACTTTGTCGGGAAAAAACGAAATTACTTTCCGAACAATCCAATACAATTGCTCATACAATTAGCAGAACTTATATTCTGATTATTCGCATTATATCAAATCATTGTTATAACGTAAATGTATATGACGTTAAATTTATATTACAATCCAAACCATTATGAACGTTTAATCGTTCTTCACCTAGTTTTCCGTAACTGTTTCCTGCACGTGCATACAAACGTGCTCGTCATGAAAAATAATTGGGTGCAGTTTATGGCTGAACTTGTTCTCGTTGGGGAACTCCTGGGAATCCAGAGAGAACTCGGATAATTATGTCATGAAAAATGCAAATATTCAAATGTTCGTTAGAGCTTGACTCATATTGTACTCCTTCGTCGCTGTTTTCATTCATTTCATAATGGCACAGAACGTTGCATAACACCAATTGAATATCACGTTTTTCTGTAGTATCTGCAGGTATCTCAACGCCTGTGAACAGTCGTGACAGACAAATTGCTGTATTAAGAAAATGATCGTTTATTGCATGCAATAATATCTCTCGATAATGTTCGATTCAAATAATTTTTAATTGCTCGTCATTGAGAATGTTTCACCCAAGGGACCGTAACAGTTACCTCGCAAGAATGCAATGCAAGATTTAAAAACTAAAATTTATGAAACCTAATCACTTTTCAGTTGTCGTTGCAGACGATTTATTTCATAAGCATGCGTGCAAAGTAGCGAAAGTCAAAGTAGAAAGAAGGCAAACCACTCATATTTAATTGCGGAGAAAGTTTTTAATAGTTGTTTAACACTAAAACTACCAAACCAGTCGAAATGACTCCCTGCTTATTTCTTTTTGAAATTACTGAAATTATAAAAATGTTTTCATTAGTAATTTTCGAATGTACTTCTTCAATGAACCACGTGTTACAATAAAAATTGAATAAAGTTTGAGTAGATGCAGCCTTGTTATTATTACAAAGCAATGTATACCGTTGGATTTATTGTTCGGTAGTTCTAGTGTTAAGTAACCTCGAGGAGAACTACATAAATAAAATTTAATTTTGTTTTTTGTTCTTTCCAGATTCAACAGTACGCTGTTGCGTAGTCCTTAAAGCTATGGATGATGAGGTAGTCGGTAATAATCAGATTAATAAAAGATCACCAATGACTCTAAACGTGAGCGGGCTGTGGGACGTTGTTCCACGTTTGGATCACTATAGGTATGTACACAAATTATTTACTTTTTTATTTCTACATTGCATGTGTTGTACTTTATTAACACTTTAACTGCCCGACCAACAACCTCAAAAATACTACAAGACCAAAATAATTTATTTGATGAAGCAACAATTGAAAATTTAAAATGTATGACACATAGTTATCCTTCAACCTTCTCGTACTTCCAGATTTCAACTAGATTTAGTGCAACGATTATATTGATGTGCAAATTTATTTTTAAACATGGACAAATTATTCTGTCACCCATATATGGGTGACATCACAGTCAAAGTGTTAATGGTTCAATTAATGATTCAAAAGAATGATCGAAACAAAAGTTTACCGATTTCATAAGTAGTATGCAATCTAACAATTAGTTTTTTCCGTTTTGTCTTATTTCGAAACAAGAAAACCACCTTAAGTTTCTAGATTGTAAAGAATAGGTATTAATCTTGTGGTTAATGAGAGATTTATACATCATAAATACAAAGTGGCATTTTAAAAAACGAAGGTGGCCTTGACAATAATAAAAAATTTTTTTTCTCGATATTTTAACCCTTAGCACTCCAAGCAATTTTAATTCCTAAATCGAACATTTTTTTGACGTAAAATAATTCCATTGTACATAGGTTTATTTTTTTTCGTGAATATAAAGTTTATTACTATTACTCGTACGTGGAACATTTCAATTTTCACCGACTCCTTACATGCAAACAAAGCAATGTAGAAGCTGTTTTAACACTTTGACTGTCATGTCACCCATATATGGGTGACAGAATTATTTTTACGGTTTCTACATACATTGTTACGTTAATATATTCGTTTGTACCAAAGTTGATGATTATACAGAAACTGCAAGAAGGTAGGGCGAGCACTTTACTGCATACATTTTATTTCTTCAATTTTTATTTCAGTCAATATTTCATTTCGATTTTTTAG
Organism: Agapostemon virescens; assembly: GCA_028453745.1. Classification (NCBI taxonomy): domain Eukaryota; kingdom Metazoa; phylum Arthropoda; class Insecta; order Hymenoptera; family Halictidae; genus Agapostemon; species Agapostemon virescens. The sequence continues at coordinate 14,277,514 of CM052088.1, forward strand.
AAATTTTGTGGCTGCTAGTTTGGCAGTCAAAGTGTTAAATAATAATAAGGAAATTTTTAGTGTCGCCTCAGAGGCGCCATTGGAGCGCTAAGGGTTAACTGCGGAATATAGTTTTAGAAATCCCTCATAGGGTGCGGAATTGAAATCAACAAGGAGTAAACGCGTCGAACACAGGGCAAATGCTCTTATTAATAGTTGTACGAAAAAGGTAAAGCAAATCAAGAAAGATTTACATTTTTAGTCTATAAAAAATTAACAATTCATTGTTGAAAAAATTATTGTTACACATTACCGGCAGGAGACGTAAAAATATGTTTTCCTTTAAGTGCTCATCAAGTGCCGGAAACATATAAATAGATTTGTATACAAGAAGCATTAAATGTCGACGATCTATATACTATGAAAAAAGCAACATATCTTTGTAGGTATTTTTCAAGTAGAAGGGCCGTCGTAGGGGTGAAAGGTCCGAACAAACGGACGAGTTTATAATGCAGACGTGATAGTTAGTCAATTGGAGGGCTTAAAGAAACAGCTACGAGTTTCTAATTTTGTCAAGAGTCGTCCGAGTTTCTTAATAATGGTTGCGCCATAAAACTCTTGTACCCCAGATGATACACTCCCCTCCCCGGTCTTAAACTTCTCTTACTTCGTTGACTTCGCAGGGCGAGTATTTAACGAAAAATCTAGCGATTAGGTGTCGTAGAGAAAACGTCCATTGAACAATACCTATACGTTGACGCCGCATGTCAAATTGCAGCGTGTCAAACCGATTGTAACTAAATCCTTTAACCTCGCCTACTATATATATATTTATTTTTTTCTAGTTTGTAAATATGTATATATATTTTTTCCTTTTTCTGTTAACCTGATTACAGTTTAATTTTAAACCTCTCAATCTTTCCGCATCTTATAATTTAACCCTCTATGGGGAGACATTTTTTCTTAAATATAAAAAAATGTATGCAACGAAAAATCAACAATTACAAACCTATATATGCAGATTAAAAGAAATTTATCAATTTAAGCAATTTTATTATAATTTGTAACTTTGTAACTTTTCAGTAACAAAGGCTTGCGATGTTTGCACTTCTGAGCATAAAAGGTTAAATGTGAAATTTCATAAAACAGTTTGCATTTGGCGTTAAACATAGATGTACGTTGCACTTAGAACATTTTATTTTTGGAAACCATTTATTGGATCATACTGCAGTGGATATGTGGACCGTTTATTTTGAAAGTGGTGCAAGTCCATTTTCTTCTGTTTCGAGAAAATTAAATGTTAGCAGATCTGACAATTAAAAAATATAGGTTAATTATGCGAAGTCTGGGAATGTTTGTACTAATTTATCAATATGTAATTTGATTATATAAATTTCTTTTAGGCGAATTTAACTAAACTAATATATATTTCCAGGCTGCAAATGGACTTACATCACTTTCATAATTAGTCAATTGCAAAATCATTTAATTTCAATTTTGAAATAACAAATATCACTTAAAATATATTTTATATTAATCCAATTTTGTTTATAAATAATAACAACAAATAAAATAGAATTAGTATCTTTTATTTTGAAAGTTAATTATATTTATATATTATTAAACACAACACAAGATATTGATATTATTAATTATTTATGCCCTTCATGTGGCAGTGTTTTGAAATATTCATGATGCACAGGAGGTATATAAGGTAATAGCGCCAGGGCGATTTTTTCAAATTTTGGCAGTCTTCCCCGACATGTAGGTGATAAATTTAGAGTCTTAAATTCTGTGTCCTCCATTGATATTTTATATAAAATAGTATACGGTGCACTTTTGAAAAATCTCATCCAACATATTTGCAACCAATTTACTTTTTCTCCAGTAGTGTTTCGTCTTAACTGTTTTTTAATTGCGTTTTGTAGATTTTTTGTTGAAACGAAATTCTCTCGTTTCATTTCGTGTAAAATAAATTTATTATGTTGTCTACATTGGTTTATGGCGTCATAATAATCCTGTGGTGTGTGCAGGAAATTCTTTTTTCGTAATGCCATTTTTTCTGTCTATGGAAATTGGACTTACACCACTTTCATAATCAATGGTTACGCAATTTCTTTTAGCGGCAAATTTTTAATTGAACCAAGCATAGGCATTTTTTAAGATAGTAAATACTAACTAGTTATAAACAAAAAGTTTACACTAAATTAAGCAGAAATTACGCGCACTAAACGAATTCGACGTTAATTGTTTTAATTCGATCGATAATCCTTTTTTGTTTATCTTGAGCAGAGGAGAAATTACAGTTGACGATAAAACATGCTCGAAAATATATTAAATCGTTATTTTTATTAAATAAAAACCTACGAAATGTAAGAATAACTCATGTATATTAGTATGCATGCAGTGTTATATTTAAATGTTATATATATTTTTATTGATTACGTTTAACTATTGTATATATGTTTTTATCGATTTACGTACTACTCTGTTTTGTTCACGTTAGTATGTTTTGATTTTGTTAAATAAACGGTGGAGGCAGTTCCCCGTGATCGAGCAACGAAAAAGTATGTGTCACGCCGTGTTGAGCCTTATAGAAAATATTAATATTAGTAATTTATATTAATATAAATTATGTAGCTTTTTATTACCCCCTTCATCAGGGAGTCGAAAGACATACTGATAATTTATTAGTACATAATCAATATATCTTTCGACCCCTGATGGAGCTAGATGCAATGATTGCGAAACAAGTGGGAAAATAATTCTACAAGGACACGACTGACACCCGGAAGCCTTAACAGTTAGAACTGTACCAAGCAATTATCTTTATGGTTCCAATAATTGGAAGAACTTCGTCTGAAATAATTTTGTAGAAGGAAGAAAATATTGGATAGTTGGAAAAGTATTGAGAGATTTTTCTCATTTTTTGGTTAAATGTTCCTTTTATTAAAAATCAATTTTCTTCAAGTATATATTGACCATTATTATCTATGTTCTTTTGCCATTTTTGGGATAATAAAAACAATATATATTTATTATATGTCTACATTTATTTTAGTGCTTAAATATCGGTTACAAACGAATAAAATTCTATTTCAATTTTTAAAAAAAGGCATAACATTCATATTCATAGATTTTTTTATGTTTTCGGAAGTCTTTCTTTGTTAGTACATAAACTTAGAGAATATACTTGTCTAAAATTGTGCAGAGATTTTTTAGAGACAATTAGGTAATGACGTTTAAGAAAAGCTTTCAGGAACAGGTTACATTCGACAGTTTGTTGATATTCGTCGAAGATTTATACCTCGTTAAGTATTAGCTTCTACTCTACATATATGCCACTCGATTAATATCTTCAGGGACTTCTCAGAAATGAAATTAATCACGAGATACCAATGACTCCTGAATATATGAAAAATAATTTCATTAGAGTACATAATGTTGCAACTCTACGAACATTCAAAAATGTTGCACTTATCTATCGATTATGCAAATGAATTAATTCTAATGGAGAACGTTGTGAACATTAAATACTTGCAGTAAAAATCATTTATGCAGAATATCTCAGTAACTATTTCGTATGCATTCTGTATACCTCGATAGCTTCTTATTGAGTATTCAATTATCTTTACAGCAACTGGATTCAAATTTATCTTTATAAAACCTTCATTTCAACCATTTCACCATACAAACAGATTCCAATACTAGATTTATCGAATAAAGTTTATGTGCTTAAGAGTAGTTAAGTATTTGATTAGTTTTGTTCATTGAGTCTTGTAAAATTTTCATTATCGTAATATCTGCGATGAATGTCTTCGTTTTCATCGGTACATTTGCAATTAGGATTATTTGTGATGTAGTAAAAGTATATAAAAAAATACTATTGCTAGAGAATAATGCATTCCGAATTATTTATACAGAATACCTCAGTGACTATTGGTTTCCCATCCTCTATGCCTGCATAGTTTTCTTTTAGCATTCCATTGTCTCATCAATTGCCAGATCGAAATTTTCTCTTTAAATTAAAGAATGTATCAAAGGGACCTTTATATCTCTATATAAACAATGAAATACTAGAAAACAAAATATTAAATTATATTCTACTCTTCAAACCATACAGCTTTTATTACAATCATTTTTCCAAATACCGAATAGTGCATATGTAATTTCGGCGACACTCTTAGCTGAATCACCCTTAACTTTAAAGTTTAGTTTTGTGGTTATAATAATATTGATTATAAAAACGTACACATGATAGTGCACAAGGAAAGGAAAAAACAATGAGGAAGCTTTTAAAAGAAGTTTTCTAAAGTAAATTTTCATTTAGGATTGTTTGTGTCACAGTAAAAGCACATTAAAAAAACATTTCTTAATTTGTTAGACATGAAACTAAATTTATTCCGATTATACAGTAGCGCACGAAAGTATTCGGACACTCTTCAAACCTAAATAACTTTTTCAAAATTGAACCAAACGACTTCACTTTTCTGGAGCAACTAGCAGCATCGATTTACTAAATGATATGCAAAAATAATTTTGAAATAATTCTAATTGGTAGAAATTACGTGGGAAAGTAGAAAAGACAGTTTTTAAAACATTTTTATTTCGATTCGAAATGAAAATTTAAAATATGCGTTTTTCAGAACTGTGCTAGTTATACACATGCTGAAAATCTCACCGAAATCGATTGACGCGGGGAAAAATGGCACGCGTAGAAAGATATAAAAATTTCTGTAGTTTAAGCAGAAACTGATCAAGAATTGTGAAAAATTGCGATTTTCACCATTTTCGATGGCACGTAGCTCGTGTGTACGTCGATCGATTTTAATGAATTTTCCTGCATGCGTATAACTATCATAGATCTACGAGATGCGTCTTTAAAATTTTTTGTGCGTGGTTCAAATAAAAAATATTTAAGAAGTTCCTTTTTTATGGTCATGAAATTCACATCAATTCCAATATTTACAAAATTTATTTTGTATATCATTTATTAAATCAATGCAACTAATTGCTCAAGAAAAGTCAAGACGCTTGGTCCAATCTTAGAAAAGTTATTTAGGTTTGAAGAGTGTCCGAATACTTTAGTGCGCTACTGTATATGATAAAATTTTATGAAAATACAATTACAGAAGCTTAATCTTCAGAATATTCAACTTTATTATTAATTATATGCAACCTTACGCCATGTTTATGGCAATTTACGCATACCGTCGCGATGAAGACTCAGCATTTGTTGACTAATGAATTCGTTGAGTCGTTTTCAAACATCAACTGATTTAGAACGTGTTAAATGATGCTTCAACAATCTAAGTAACGATAATCAAACAGATCCATCACAGGAAAATAAACTATCACTATCACTCATAAAATCACTCAACCATAAGCAGCGTAAACTTCATAGGTGATTTGTGCTCCGATTTGTCCAATATTAGAATGCATCGCAAAAAAGAAGACAACATTTTTCACAAACGTTTTTCTTTTAATTCTGTGTATTCTTAGTATTATAAATATAACTACATTTAAAATATTAACGACTGTAAGGTCTGAGTAGGGTTTAACAAATTTTAATAGTACTACGTCAGTATTTTATAGTAAATCTTACAACATATTGATACTCCTTAACATATTTAAACAATTAAGTTGTGTTTACTAGCTTATTTACATTATCAGTTATTTCTTTTATTATTCTGTTTATGTTGAACATTTTCCTGTATTTTTATTATAGATACATTTTGTGTACACATGCAGGTACATTTCATTAGCCTACATATGATTTTTTACTGGCAAGGAACATCGTCAAATGCAACAAATCGATTTCAATGAAATTTACAAACACCATCTTTTTTTTTTAAATGTTTGAAACGTGTATTTTTGTTATTTACAGTGATTTGTAGCTAAGAATAAAAACAATTATTACACCCAGAGATTAAAAAAAAACATTTCTTGAGATATCGCAGGAATTAGAGGATGTATTGGGTTGTTCGGAAAGTAATTTCGTTTTTTTTTTTTGTGAAAATGAAAGACAATTTTTGTATAATGAACAAATATTTTATTAAATTATATATTGGTTATTCTGGTCCAATACCTTTTGCCATCTTTCTGGTAGTAACATGGTTCCACGCTCATAAAATTTTTGGACTTTGCTGGCAAAAAACTGATAGAGGTGGTTTTTGACCTCCTCATTTGAAGTGAAGGTTTTACCGTCTAAAAAATTTTGCAGTGACCGGAACAAGTAATAATCCGAAGGTGCCAGATCTGGAGAATATGGTGGGTGCGGCATTGTATCCCATTCAAGCTGTAAAAGCTTCTGGCGAGTGACCAAACTTGTATGAGGTCTCGCATTATCTTGGTGGAACACTATACCTTTTCTGTTGATTAATTCTGGTATTTTCTGTTCAAGTGCATGATTCAGTTTGTCCAGCTGATGACAGTAGACTTCCGAATTAATTGTTGTGTTATCCGGTAAAAGCTCAAAAAAAACGATTCCTTTAAAATTCCACCAAACAGACAGCATTACCTTTTTTTTGATGGATATTGGCTTTGGAAATGCTTTGAGCCGGTTCATCTTTTTTGCTCCATGATCTCTTGCGTTTGACATTGTTATATACAACTCATTTTTCATCCCCAGTAATGATGTGATTCAAAAATGGATCATTTTCGTGACGTTTGAGAAGCGAATCACAGATGTCAACGCGACGACACAAATTTCTCTCCGTGAGAACATGGGGAACCCATATATCGAGCTTCGAGGTTAAACCCAGGCTTTTCAAGTGGTCATAAACAGTTGAATTTGATACATTTAACCTCTCACCGATCTCACGTCTTGTTATTCGCCGGTTTGCATCAACTAATACCTTTATCGTGTCTTTATCAGCTTCAACCGACCTTCCAAAACGTGGTGCATCTTCGACATCAAAATTGCCGGATCGAAATTTTGCATACCAGTTCTGGCACTGGCGTACTGTCAACGCATCTTCTCCATACACATCGGTTAATTTCTTTCTGGCTTGAACAGCATTTTTACCTTTTCTATAGTAAACAAGTAAAATATGACGAAAATGCTGCTTATTGCTCTCCATACTTAAAAGGGCATTAACCAAAAACTACTGTGTAGAATCAATTGGACTTTTTCACACACAAGCCTTGCTATATCAGCTCTCAAAACATATAATGATTATGCGGCTTAAGTGTGAAGTTGGATGCAAAAAAGTACAATTAAATCCTCTGTCGGGGAAAAACGAAATTACTTTCCGAACAACCCAATAGATCAATAAAATCGTTCTGAATTGTGTATTTTCGATGGAGAAATTTATTCGCGTAAAAAAGTTCCGGGGCAAGTAATACGTTTAAACAATATCTAAAATATTTAACATGATCTTATAATTTTTCTGATTAACAATTCATTTGTTTGTATCTAAATTTTTCATATTAGGCTTTTGAAAATAGTTATTATTTGATACTAGGTTAGACACTAGGTTTACGGGATCCACGAGGATAGAGTCAGCAGATTTATTTCTTTGAATGTATACTATTTAAAAAATGGCTATAAATTTTGTTAGACTGATTGTCGTTATTTTTATAACGTAATGTAAAATATTTGCTTTTAGAGCTTCGTAAATCTAATGTCAAACATACAGGGTGTCCCAGGGTTTAGGAATCAAACTTTGTCAGTATATTCTATGGCTTTAAATAAATAAAAATGTTGTGTAAACATAGGTCACGCAGTGCTTTATTATTACTTATCTCGAAAGGTAAAGAATTCTTCAGTTTTATTCTGCAAACGATAATGTAAGCTTCACAATAAGTAATTATCATCATTATCTTATTACACAATAAGTAATATTGTGTCAATTATCGTTAATTGCTTTTCCGGTAACTTGGGAAGACACTGCGGATATTAAGGCAAAATTTACCGAGGACAAAAATCGTAAAATTAAAATTTAGATACTTCATTTTTATTATAACAGTACAGGACTTCAAAAAAAAGAGGGAACCAAACACAGCGAAATTTGAACCCGTGACATTATGGGTTTCTAATCTCCATACGTATTTCGTTTGGGGGTCCTGTTCCCATATTATATATATGTCGTAAAAAACACAGTTAATTTCAATATCGTGGGCCTACGACCCAGGTGGCTTAAACGGAAAGTGATCTAAAATTAGTCCGGCTCGGAACGTGTTCATCCCACATGGTTGTGTAATGGAGATATTTCTTCCTTGGATGCGTTGCTTTTACGTAATATTTAGGAAAGAAGTTGATTGAATTTTTATAATACAAAAAACTTATTGCTTTTATAGGTGTCTGAGTATTTATATTTCAAGGAAATGCAGCGTAATTTTGATTGGTTTTACTACATGCCGTCCGCAACATGTCCTTTAGAATGGCTCCGATAATTTAAGTTATTATATGTATTTGAAACACCAAAAATGAAAGGCGAGTGTAACTATACAGTCCCTACCAAAATGAAATTAAAAAAATATGTCCTGCTACAAGTGAATATCTTTCTGTACTCTCAATTGAATAAAACTATATATATAATATATGTATAAACAATAAAGGAATGCACGACAAACTTATGGCGATAAAGCAAACAAGACAATAATTTATAATTTATAATACAGTCTGCAAGTTTGAAATTATGCAATGCGCAAACGAACCACACCTTAAAACTTACTGAAACGCTAATTTTGCGTAAATTTGGTTAAGGGTTGATTTTCGTCGTTATTCATTTATTGGAGATAACATAATGGTGAGAGACAGAGACAGAGAGTGAGAATGAGAGAGAGAGAGAGAGAGGGGGGGGGGAGCAGATTAATGACTTTATATTTATTAATATTTATGCGAGATGGAAAAAGTAAACAAATAATAAAGATGAAAAAGAGAAAGATGTATCACTATAAAGAAATTAAACAATTTTTACGTCGCATGAAATTCTTTTCGTACGTTAAATGATTGCAACCAGAACAAATTAACAATGCATATAACTACAATAGTTGAGAAAACACAGTTTAAATAATGACGTATAGAATAACTAACAAAACTTAGACAAATTGAATTTTACAATGAACTTTCTATAAATATCTATGTCTTACAAAATAATAGATACGAGACAACTACAAAAAAGGTTGGAAAATTAATAGTTCGTTTAACACTAAATTGACAAACATATGTTCAATTCTACATTTCTGTAATTACAATTTTGATATTCAAATGTTTTGTTAGTTATACTATTTTGTGGGACCTCCGTTGCTGTATATATTACAGCTGACAACCCATTTAGTGTAGTTGCTACTAATTCCTTGCCGCACGTTTATGTTCATAATCAAAACAATTACAACTTCTTCATTTGTGATTATTAAACGAAATAGGGAAACAATTTTTTCTTATTTTATGTGTATATTTACTTTAATACTCAAATATTGATAACAAGAATAGAATTCTATTTAATTATAAAAGAAAGATATAACATTGATAATTGATATAAAGGGTGTCCCAAAATTAACGCAAGATTTGAATTAAATAGAAAACACAGTTTTTAGTCTTTAGATTGTTATTTTTTCATTGAATCATAAAGTACATAGGATAGGGTTATTTATGGAATAACACATCGGGTAAATAGCCTTCACGGCTTTGCTGGGACATACCCACTCTTTTGTCGAAATTTTTCATGACCTTTCTGCATAATTGTGGCCGAATTTCGTTGATGCAGCGTTTAATTTCCTCTTGTAATGCACGGGTGGTTGTGGACATGTTGACGTAGACCATTGACTTCAAATAACCCCATAAATCACACGATCTAAGGGGCCAATTCTGATCACAGAAACGAGAGAGTCTTGTTGAAACCACACATTGGCCACATCAATAGCATCCAATTTCGACAGAAAGAACTGTGTTATCATGTTGCAATATCGAGCACCAATAACAGTTACTGCTTGACCAGCCTCATTTTCAAAAAAGTATGATCCATTGATTCCTCCAACCCAAAATCCGCACTAAACAGTGACACGTTGTGGGTGCATTTGTTGTTCGACAATCACATGTGAGTTCTCCGAACCCCAAACACGGCAATTTTGGCGATTAACAAAGCCATCAAGGTTAAAATGTGCTTCATGGCTTAGGATGATTTTGCTCGAAAAATCAGCATCCACTTGTTGAGGTTCAATAAACCATTCCACAAACTCTCTTCGCTGTTCATGGTCATTAGGCTTCAGTTCTTGTGTTAATTGAATTTTGTAAGCATGGAGGCACAGACCTTTTGTGAGTATACGCTGTAGAGAGCTTCTTGAAATTTGCAAATCTTGTCCACGACGCCGAATTGATGTTCCTGGGTTTTCACCAACACTCTCACGCATTGCTTCGATATTGACATTTGAACGGCTTGCTTTTGGACGACCGGTGTGTTTAGCGTCTCCAACTGATTCAGTCTCCCTGAATTTTTCAATTAATCTTTTCACAGTTGACAAGGTTAAAACACTATTTTGACCATATTTTGTATCAAATTTTCAATAATGAAAACACGTTGTTGTATCGTATAACACTCCATTTTTACTAACCCTAAACTCTCAGCTGTCAAATTGTTCTTTCTTCAGGGTTACCAACAATTTACTGCAAAAATGGCGGCAAATTCAAATCTTGCGTTAATTTTGGGACACCCTTTATTTTGTTTGAAGTTTGTTTGTACTTTCTTTGTTAGTATGAGCACTTAAGAGAATAGCTGTTTGAAGGCTACCTCCTACGTTCGCCAACAGATGGACAATTGGATACCTTTCCCGCTACTACCTGATCCGTCACCGATACCTATGTATACCGTCCTTAACTGCTTTCCAATATCCGATTTCAGGACAACACAAAGGACTAACCCATAAACTACAACAAATCTGTCTCCCTCATCTACTTAATTAAACTTATAAAATACTACTTATCTTCTGATCATTTTCAGTGTTCGTAAACGGACCCAAATCAACCATCAGAAAAACATCAGCAGAGAGACCACAATGCTCATTACTAGGTCAAACCCTGTTCTCAATTTACGTCAACGGCATTCTAGAAAACAGAAACACCAAAATTGCGTTATGTGCAGATGACGTAGTATTGCACACCTTGTCGTGGATACCTTTCAAAGCTACCCAATACCTCCAACAATACCTAAACTCATTACTGGAATGTTACAAAATCTGGAAATTCAAAATAAACTCGTAAAAAGAAAAAAATGCAAATAATCTAGTAATGTATAACATCTCAATTTCTTTAATCCTTTAGAAACCTAAGCCAGATACCTAGGCATAATTCTAGACAGAAAAAGACTAGTACGCATCTAGAGATCATTCGGAACCTTAGACTTGTACAGATCGCGAGAACGTTGTGAGAACACTTTGAACTTTGTATTTGTACACATCACAAGAATTTTGAACATTCGTCTAGATTTTAACATTTTAATCCTTTGCATTTGAAGCTCTTCTAATTCCAGAACCAAGGCATTTTTTTCTGACCTAAAATATTTTCATTCTACAGGATTTATTTCCTCTTATACATACGGAGTATTTTTACTATTACTTATCTTTGCAACAGTGAAATATTTATTAGTTTCTTGGATGTGAATATAGCGACGTAAACATTGTTTTAAATAACAATGTGGCAATAATTAGTGGTGCCTCAGAGTCATCATACGAGTGCTAAGGGTTAATTTCCTTTTGCCTGCCACTGTACGATAATTTTACAAATTCAAACAAATTCATCACGCACATACTTCGGACAGTTACCCTTCAAAAACCATGCAAGGAAATCGATTTTTTGACAATGAAAAACCAGAATACCCGCTAAGAAATTGATTGATTAATTTCCCACGAAATAAGATTATTTCCACAAGTAATAATTTGACAATTATAAAATAAAAGATCTGGAACCGAACATTTGATCGGGGCTGAGATAGATTGAATGTTAAGGTGGTAATGTAATGATCATAAACGCCGCAGAGTAAAGGATATATACTTTTGGAAGGATAAGCGCTGGGCGAAGTTTTATGGCAGGAGGTCACTATTGTTACCCTGGGCCTTTGCTCTTTAACTTTACTAGGTGTATGCATAAGTTTTTTCCGGTTTTTTGATCAAAAAGAACACGTAATTTTCAAGGGAAATTAATTTTTTTTTTATTCAAAATATTGGCCATCGGCTTCTACACATTTCGTCCATCTTTCAGGTAATTTATGAATACCATGCCAGAAAAACTGCTTGTCTTTTGCGGCAAACCATTCGTCGAGCCATTTTCCAACTTCCTCGAAATTGCTGAAGTGCTGCTCTGCGAGCGCGTGCCCCATTGACGCGAAGAGGTGATAGTCAGATGGTGCCAGGTCTGGGGAGTACGGCGGGTGTGGTAGGATGTCCCATCCAAGCGATTTCATAGTGTCTTTCACTTGTTTTGCTGTGTGAGACGGCGCATTGTCGTGTAACAAAATCACTTTGCCATGTCTTTTGGCCCATTCCGGTCGTCTTTCAATTAATGCGTCGTTTAAATTAATCATTTGTTGGCGATAGCGTTGTGTATTAACAGTTTCTCCGGGTTTCAAAAGTTCATAATACACAATACCGGTCTGATCCCACCAGACACAGAGCATGGTCTTCTTGCCGAAGCGATTTGGTCTTGGTGATGATGGACCGGCTTCGCCATGTGAAAGCCATGATTTTTTCCGCTTTGGGTTTTCAAAATAAATCCATTTTTCGTCACCCGTCACAATTCGATACAAAAAGGATTTCCTTTCGTAGCGTTGAAGCAGCATTTCACAAGTGACTTTGCGATTTTCCATTTGACGTTCATTCAAATTGTGTGGGACCCATTTACCGAGTTTGTTGATCTTTCCCATTGCTCGTAAACGTCTGCTGATTGTTTCTTGTGATACTTGTAATGCTTCTGCTAATTGCCGCTGAGTTTGAGTTGGGTCATCATCCAATAACTCCTGCAATTGCTCGTCTTCGCATTTTTGTGGTCTACCAGAGCGCTCACTGTCTTTCACATTGAAATCACCACTTTTAAATTGTCGAAACCATGTCTCACATGTTCTAATCGATGGAGCGTGTTCACCATATGTTTCTACCAACAAACGATGACTTTCGACAGCCTTTTTCTTTTGATGAAATAAGAAAAGCAATGCGTGCCGCAAATGTTCTTTTTCAGGCACAAAACTCGACATGATTACTGAACGATAAAACAAAGACGCCAGTTCTTGGCAGACTCAACTTATGTGTGTTTGTAGTTTTATGTTAGACGAACAAAATGGTATATGTGTCAAATTAATACGCTGCGTACTTTTCACTGGCGCCACCTCTTAGTCAAACCGGAAAGAACTTATGCATACACCTGGTAGATTCTTAAGGCTACTGCGTTGGCCTGTCACTGCCACATCTGGCAACCATTGCCGGCCAACCCAAGGTACGGGGACTGCACCTTCTTCGACTCGAGGCAACTCTTAGGCCATAAAACGTCGAAGGCTGTACATGTGACCACTTGAACTACGCTTTTCGAGGCGATCGGGTTTTTCCACCAGTTAACGTAAATTGTTGGCAGATGTGGGTGCACTTTCTGGGTCGGCAAATTTGGTCAACCCTGGAAATGCCCCAAGCATCCCTACTATCTATCCCCGATTGTCTTCACTTGTACAGCGCCCCAGCGAATCGTAGGGCCCAGTGCATATTCGTAGATTTTCGTTGGTCTACCCATTCCTTCTGAGAGAAGGGATGATCAACGGGAAGAGTAGGGACAAGCCTTTGTCAGGGCGAACTCGCGGCTGTCTCCAGACACAAAAATCATAGAATTAGCATCTCGTCACGTTTCGTGTTATACATCTTACTTTGTACATTACGATAGCCTCAGTCAGTACTTCTATTCTCGTGAACATTGTTATATACAGTCCTTCCTATAAGGGGAAGATGGTCCTTCGAGGAGGTAGTCAAATTATTAAAACTAGTCGGCACACAACATGCAAACGGCCAAAGTCTGACGGATTGAAAAATTCAACACAGATCGCAACAACTTTTATGGCCAACATTTCCCGTGAATATTCGTAGAAATAAGATGTAATTTTGTGTTTCCATAATCATGTTTATGATAATAATAATACGTTGAATGCCACGGTGGTCATCGGTGATCGGCAACGTCACGTCGCTTAAGAATGATTATCATTAAATTAATGGCACTTAACATCGATTTATTATTCCGGAAGTTAACCAGATTGTAGTATGAGGTGACAACTTCATCACACAGTAATTAACAATTCTCTTTAATCACATCTACAAATGAAATAAATGAAATTTGTCTGAAGTACACAAAATTCGCTCGGCACTCAACGTGTTAAATAAATTCATGCAAAGTTATTTTAATTACTTTATAATGTCATTTCATGTATGTTTTTATTTCTTTAGTACTGAATTAATTTGTATATAATTATGCAAGTACAGGAAAGATTAGTAATAAAAGTTTATATTGTTTACGCTGTTATTTCTGCATTACCTTAATACCTGTACTGTCTCCACCGACTATGGAGAAAACATTAAACATGTAAAATGAGATTTATTGAACATCGATAGTAATTAATTCGACATTATTAAATTAATGCATATAACTTAGAATACCATATAATATATAAACGTCAAAGGTGTTCTAATCACTGGAATCGTAAAAACAGTCGTAGGACAAAGGATTAAATCAGAGGTAGTCAACCGTTTTATCTCTGTCACTCACGTTTGTATCTCTTACTAGTAAAACTTACTAATTAAATATTCTAACTGGCCACAGGTTCAACAGCAGTGATGATTTATAAAGTAAGGAAGTAACTTTACCTTATAAAATTTATAAAGCAGAGTTCAGCAAGTTAAAACATATAATAATAATTACTTACCAGATACTCTATGTCGAATTTTCGCTAAGTTTGGCAGAATAAGTCTTTATAAAACAACTTACTGTAGTTAAATCTATCTTTTTATTTATACTTTGCATACATAGAAGCACGAAGTTAAAACAAGCTTTAAAGAATTTCCATTTCAATGTTTTTAAAAAGACAATTAAATTAAAAGAAAGGAAAGTGCTTGAATATTCTCATCGTCCAGCTCGAACACCCACTACTGAGCGGTAGGGATCAAGTTAACTACCTTTAGGTTAAATCAAAATAATATTATATTTGATTGTTGTTAACCCTTCGCACACCATGCAATTTTAATTCCTAACTCGAGACATTTTTTGTATTAGAATAATTTCATTATACGCGTTTTGTTTCCTTTTGTGCATATCAACTTTATTACTATCGATCGTACATATAACACTTCAATTTTTATTTACTTCTTAGACATAAACATGGTAATGTAACATTTGTTTTGAATAATAATATGCCAATTTTTTAATGTCGCCTCAGAGGAGCCATTGGAGTGCTAAAGGGTAAATGTACATCCATTAAAGAACATATCGGCATACAATAGTTATAAATTTTCTTTTCCTTTAAGCAAGACTACAAAAACATTCTAATCATTGCAACCGTAAAATAAAACATAGGGCAAAGGGTTAAGGGCGGTGTGGACAATGCGCGATGGTCTCGAGTCACGACCAGACTTAAGGCGTAGAACAGAAGTGGCCGAGCATTCTTGAGATAACGTCGCATGATCGTTCGATCGATCCACTATGTATTGTTTTGTATACACGTAAAAGCAAACGCATTCCCGAGTGTCTTCAGGCGTGAGCCCAGGAACGTACATATTTAGCTGATCCCCAACTGTTTTTTAATGTCTTTAATGTACACATACTCGCAAGTTTTCTTTGAACTTTGATGCAAATAAGAGGAGCTTCAACATTTAAATTTTGTATATCGTAACAGCAAGACAATTCGTATTTAGTGCAAAGTTTTATCATCACTTAAATTATTTAAATATATTTATTATTTTTAATATGGACCGTTTATTTTGAAAGTAGTGCAAGTCCATTTTCTCCTGTTTCAAGAAAATTAAAAAATATAGGTTAATTATGCGAAGTCTGGGAATGTTTGTACTAATTTATCAATATGTAATTTGATTATATAAATTTCTTTTAGGCGAATTTAACTAAAATAATATATATTTCCAGGCTGCAAATGGACTTACATCACTTTCATAATTAGTCAATTGTAAATATCATTTAATTTCAATTTTGAAATAACAAATATCACTTAAAATATATTTTATATTAATCCAATTTTGTTTATAAATAATATATTTAAATATATATTTAATATATATTCAATAATATATATTAATAATATATATTTAAATATATTTAATATATTTTTAAATATATTTAGTTACCCATTTTTTAAATTGCTTTTTGTTGGTTTACTTAAAATATTCGAAAGTGATGCTATAAACTCCAGTTAAAAACTTATTACAACAACTCCTTTAGATGCCACGAAACTGTAAAAGAGTGGAAAAATATGTCCACTTGAATATCAGTATCAATGCGGAGTTCGTCTTCAATTAATGCATTAAATTGACTAAATGTGGAGATAATCCAAGGGTGTACAATTGTATAACGATAACTTAAAAAATATAAAATTATGATAAAAAAATACAAACTTTATGTTTCAATAAACTGTGACAGATTGACTTCATAGAAGACATATACAACAACGCATAATTATTCATTCTTAATAATTTAATAAAAATTAAAGAATTATTTAGTAGTGATAGCAAGAGAACCGAACGGGCAGATAGAACTGCAAACTGAAATGTGTATCTCAATCAACGATATATTTGAATAAGATCAAAAAATATATATCTACAATTTCGAATACTTTGTATTTCTTTTGATTATCTATTTATATAATTCTATATACTTTATTCATTTATTCTGCTGAACAAGTGTAAAAAAACCTCTATCTTTTTCGAATGTATCTAACTCGAACACATTTACAGATTTGGTAATAGAACAATTATTAAGTACATAATTGTTATTATTGTTTTTCTCGTTCGTCAGGTGCACGCTTTCATAACTATAACTTCTTCAATTATTTGATAAAACTAAGGTAAATTATTGCGTTATTGACATTGATAAAAATTAGTACTCGATATAAATTCAAATTAATATCCTTTGCAGCTGATAAATCTTAAAATTTTAGTGACAATATAAACGTATTAACGTAGAAACATAATAAAGCATCTGTTGAAGCTCGCCTCTCGAAACTAACATAGTTAAAACACCATGCAAATTTCGACCGCACAGATTTCACCTGCCGGCGGCCGTCGCTGAGCTGCTGTTAACGCCAGCCGGGAACACCTGCTCTCCCACTACCCTTAACTCGTTCTAGATAATAAACCAAACCAAGTGATACTATTGGCCAAGACATGGTCATCAAAAATACTATTAGATAGTCCGAAAAGTAATGAGAGATATTTGTCATTACATATTGTTTGGTGTCGTATATCAGGCAACACTAATCAGATTGCGTTATATGGACGCGCATTTGAGAGGTGATATTTCAGTCTATAATTTTCATGCAGACAATCTTGTATTTTGTCGATCGTGTCAAAAGTAATATTAGTGTGAAAATTAATGAAATTTCTAAAAAAAATTTGCTGTCTTCTGCAATTTTACTACGAAAAAAAGCGAAAACGATGCACAAGCCCGGGAAAAAATTTGTAGTGTTTACGGTCAACATGCTTTATCAAATGCAACAGCATGTAAATGGTTTGTTCGCTTCCGTTTTAGAAATTTCGATATTAAAGATGCACATCCCTCTGGTCGACCAATCACTGAAAAAGTTTATGAAATAATGCAAATGGTTGAGCAAGATCGGCATATAAGCAGTCATGAAATTGCTAGTAAACTAAGGATTCACCATTCAACCGTTTTGGATCATTTGCAGTAGTTTGGATACAAAAATAAGCTCGATGTTTGGGTGCCTCGTGATTTAACACAGACAAATATGATAGATCGAGTTTCCATCTGCGAATCATTACTCAAACGCAATGAAATCGAGCCATTTTTGAGCTTGGCTGGGAAGTTTTGATCCATCAGATTACCATCAGATTATTGTTTGTTTCGATCTCTGCAAAACTGCCTTGATGGTAAAAAGTAGGATTCAAGAAAGGACTGTGAAAATCACTTGGACAATTTTTTAGCCGATAAACCACAGAAGTTTTATTCCGATGAGTTTATGGCTCTACCCCAAAAATGGCAAAAGATCATAGATAATAATGGCCAAAATATACTTGAATGAAATTCATTTTGAATAAAAGAAACATTTAATCAAGTAATGACAAAAATCTCTCAATACTTTTTCGAGGATCGAGAATTATATAATTGTACTTTGAAATAAAACTTCCACCTTTTGAGTGTTACAATAATAATTTCATCGTTATTTGCATATCCTATCCTACTTGGCCAAGTTTTTAACCGATGAACCATAGAAGTTATATTTTGATGGAATTATGGCTCTACCCCAAAAATGGCAAAATATCATAGATAATAATGGCCAATATATACTTGAATAAACTTCATTTTGAATAAAGGAAACATTAAATAAAAAAATGACCGAAATCTCTAAATAATTTTCCAACTATTCAATATATAAGCAGGCAGTGTAACGAACCACATTAATCTGATTGGTCATCCGCACTGACGCTTGTAACATTTCAACTATCACGCACAGTCTACAGAATAAAGATTATACTAAAACCTGTGTTGGTAGGATCTCACTTTCAATTTAACGCTTCTTCCCTTTAATTTCATGCCCTACGATTTAAGATTCACCATTGTGGTCTGAAAATGTAAACAGAACTGCCGAGCATTCGAGCCATTCCACGATTCGGCAAATCTATCTTAAGTCTTTAATAGAGACTTATGTCTCGATTAGAAAATTTTTATTAGAAATACTTCGATCGCAGTAAAGTGATGTCTTCACGCGTTACGATGTGTATTGTTTTATTGAACACTCATTTGCAAAATGAATTTTGAAAAACTTTAACACGTTCTTCGATCGTATACTACTATAATGTTAAGATTGTTTATTGTTGTAGATCAGAAATAAAAGAAAGTGACATGGAACAAACATGACTTGTTTTGGATAAGCAAAAAAGTAAACGAAGGTAAAAGTATGCGTACTGGATTATTAGATATGCAGAATTTTTTTATGCCGGGTTATCAGAATTTTACTGGGACCTTGTTAGCACGGTCAGATAAAAAACTATATATTTTTTGAAAATACTACGAACAGCAATTTAAATAGAAAATATCCATATAGACAAGCATTTCCGACTCTAGTTTAGCAATAACCATATTTTTGGCTATTATTACTCAATAAAGTTCTATCATAAAAGTGCAAGAACGCCGATGAAACGAAAAAGTGTTCTTCCAAGAAAACAGCTAGAAAGTATCGTAACAGAGTGAGCAGAAATAGATTCTCGTTCACCCAAGATACATGGTAATATGTACACTTCAGTCGATGATGCAGGACAAATCTAATACTCAATCACAAAAATAAAAACTAAACGCTTCGCAGAAAAGATGTTCTACATCGCTTATTAGATAATTTCCTACAAATTAAATATAGGAAATACATCTACATTTCCGAGAATAAAAATTCAGAATACTTCACATCGCACTGTGCATGTATAAAAACGAGCGTGAAATGAAAGAAATAATGACTTGAACTTCTCGATCCAATACGCAAATGTATTGATTGTAATGGAAAACATTTTGAGCATTACTTGCACTAAAAATCGTTCAATACGTTCCGTGCGAAGCTATTTTTACTCGACTTTTCATACAAGCCATTTAATGTGTGTAAAAGCTAAACTATTATGTGTGTTTTTGTGTTACTAAAATAAAAATGGTGTAGGTTTTTGTTTAATAAAAAAAATATCTCTTTCTCCTCGAGAATGAAACCAATTAGTGGTTGTATTCGATTAGAGAGATATTGGATAGTCAGAAAAGTATTCAGAGATTTTTGTTATTTTTTTATTAAATATTTCTTTTATTCAAAATTAATTTTATTCAAGTATATATTGGCTATTATTCTCTACGACCTTTTACCATTTTTTGGGTGGAGCCATAATCCCATCGGAATAAAACTTCTCTGGTTTATCTGCTAACAACTTGGCCAAGTGATTTGAACAGTCCTTTTTTGAATCCAACTTTTTTACCATCAAGGTAGTTTTGCAGAGATCGAAGCAAATGATAGTCTGATGGTGCAAGGTGTGGGCTATATGGTGGATTCATCAAAACTACCCAGTTAACCTAAAAAATGGTTCGATTTCATTACGTTTGAACAATGATTCACAGATGGATACTCGATCCATCAAATTTTTCTGTTTAATTGCGAAGTACCTAAATGTCGAGATTCTTTTTGTATCCAGCCTTCCGCAAATGATCCATGATCCAATGGTGAATGTTTAGTTCCCTAGCAATCACTAATATTCCTTTTGATACGATTGACGAAATATAAAACTGTCTGCATGAAACATGTAGACTGAAATATCACCTCTCAAGTATGCGTCAGTATAACGCAATTTGATTAGTGTTGTCCGATGTATGACACCAAACAACATACTACATTGTTTTTGTCTCATTCTTTTGATTTAGGCTATATATGATTCAGTTATAAATTTATATTTAACCCTTTGTACTCCTTGCAATTTTAATTCGTCACTCGACGCATTTTTTGACGTGGAATAATTCCATTGTACGTGGCTCATTTCCTTTGGTGGATATCAAATTCATTACTATTAATCGTACGTGCAACATTTTAATTTTTAGTAACTTCCTAAATACAAACATTCTAATGTACAAATTGTTTTGAATAGTAGTCTAACAATTTTCAGTGTCGGCTCAGAGGAGCCATTGGAATGCTAAGGGTTAAAATATATCTTTTCGGCGCATTAAAGAAATATGTCATCATGTACTACCGGTGATACACATGCAACGGAACTTATTAAAGAAAATTTCAAAAAATCATTTCATTCAACTCTTCATTTAATTCAATTTAATTCAAACCTTATTATATTTTACTTAGAAATGTATTACCCTTCAACCACAAGATTAAACTTAACTTTTTGTAATAAAGGAACTCAATGCGACTTTTATATCTTGATTGGAAAGCAAAACAGAAAGAAAACCAATTATTACGTTGAAGTACCCTTGAGATTATGCAACTTTCGTTTCAATATTTTTTTTCCGTGTCAAATAGAATCACCCTGTATTAACCCTTTGCACTCAAAGCTGTTTTAACTAGAACATCAAAATACTACTTCTGACGTAGGATAGTTTCATTCTAGATGAATTATTTCACTTTATTTATATCGAGGTTTTTATTGTTACTCGTCTGTACAATTGGACCGTTTATTTTGAAAGTGGTGTAAGTCCTTTTTTAAAAAGAATGAGATATGACGTAATTTATGCTTAACTTAGTGTAAACTTTTTGTTTATAACTAGTTAGTATTTAATATCTTATAAAATGCCTATGCTTTGTTCAATTTACAATTGGTCGGTAAAAGAAATTGCGTAATCATTGATTATGAAAGTGGTGTAAGTCCAATTTCCATAGACAGAAAAAATGGCATTACGAAAAAAGAATTTCCTATACTCACCACAGGATTATTATGACGTTATAAACCAATGTAGACAACCTAATAAATTTATTTTACACGAAATCAAACGGGAGAATTTCGTTTCAACAAAAAATCTACAAAACGCAATTAAAAAATAGATAAGAAGGAACACTAATGGAGAAAAAGTAAGTTGGTTGCAAATATGTTGAATGAGATTTTGCAAAAGTGCACCGTATACTATTTTATATAAAACATCAATGGAGGACACAAAATTTAAGACTCTAAATTTATCATCTACATGTCGTGGAAGACCATCAAAATTTGAAAAAATCGCCCTGGCACCTTTGTATCACGATGCCAGGTCTATTACATACGAAAAATATAAGGATACGCAGCAGCTATTACCTTATATGTATACCTCCTGTGCATCGTGAATATTTCAAAACACTGCCACATGAAAAGCATAAATAATTAATAATACCAATATCTTGTGTTAAGTTTAACAATATATAAATATAATTAACGTTCGAAATAAAAAATACTAATTCTATTTTATTTCTTGTTATTATTTATAAACAAAATTGGATTAATATGAAATATATTTTAAGTAATATTTGTTATTTCAAAATTAAAATCAAATGATATTTACAATTGACTAATTATGAAAGTGATGTAAGTCCATTTGCAGACTGGAAATATATACTATTTTAGTTAAATTTGCCTAAAAGAAATTTATATAATCAAATTACATATTGATAAATTAGTATATACATTCCCAGACTTCACATAATTAACCTATATTTTTTAATTGTCAGATCCGCTAACATTTAATTTTCTCGAAACAGAAGAAAATGGACTTGCACCACTTTCAAAATAAACGGTTCAATTGTTAAATTTTTATCATTTTCTTAGATGTAAAGATAGCGATGTTAAAATTGTTTGAAATAACAGTGTGGCAATTTTTCATGGCGCCTCAGAGTCGCCACTCGAGTGGTGAGGGTTAACTTCTGCTCCACCTTGTGAAAACTCTGACATATTTATTTTAAGTATTCTATTTTAATGTTTTCTAAATTATTGATGTATTTGAGATCGTTACTTTTAAATGTTTCTCAGTAAGGTTTTCTCTCGTGATAATGAAATGCACGTATTTACAAGCATTTTGTCGGCTGCTATTACACTGTTACGAATATTGGTCAAGACTATCGATATTTGTTTGGAATACTCTGACAATGAGTGGCAGCTTCGTTTTGATGACGGCGTTGTAACAAAAACAGAGCACAGTCGGTTGACGGACTTCACCGTATGTAAACGTGACACGAGTCCCTCGTCTTGAAATAAACATGGCTTTAGTTCTTATAGTGTTTTAATAATGCCGCGATTATGCGACAGACCGTGTAACGCTGCATTAGGTGTTTACAAAAGTTTTAATAGTTTCTAATTGTTCATACATAAAGACATATGAGCCGTTCATTGCACAAATCGATTAACTTCATAAAACAAATAGAGAAGAAATACGATGAAACAATGTGCATTGTTTTTTAAAATTCCCTATTATATTATATACTCAAATAAATATTGTAGAATGCATAAATACAGATGTAACTTTCATCTAACAGTATATAAAATTAATAATAAAGAATAGTCAAAAAGTTATCGTCAGTAATGTTACAATTTTTACGTGACTGGTGGAATTAATCGATTTGCCATGTGAAAAAAGTAATAAATTTAAATTCAGTGTTTAAATTTTAAGTTTTTTATCACAGAAAAAGTTAACTATTAGATATTTCTATTATAGATTTTTCATAAAAATGAATATTAATGGTTCTGTTATCTGTATCTTTTAAAAATCTAATGTAAAGATAGAAATAAATTCTAAATTCTATAGTAAATGCATTTTCTATACCAGCAATGTAAAAGATAGTAGTAATAGAATGCAATGATACCAATATAAATATTAATTAACATATTTTCAAAATTCACTATTAGCCCCGTTACAGAGCATTCAATTACTGCCACATTTTTATTTTCAAATATTCAGAATATTTGTTAAATTAATCAATTCCCTTATTTTTATATATTACAATAAATCTTATCTTTTCACGAAAAATTTCCTACCGTCTCAGCATATTATTCGATTTTAATCATTATTCTAATTGTATAAAGTGTTTTAAGTCTTTTATTGTTACTAAAATAAAATTCCTGAATTCTTGCAAATTATACAAAAATTATCTATGCGAATACCTAATAAATTATATACATTTTCTGTTCTGTTAATGACAATTTTCTACTTCGTATTTCGCGCTATTGCATTGCTATATTTGTCTTATTAATTAAACCTACCGTATTAACCCTTTGCACTCGAATGGCGCCTCTAAGGCGACGCTAAAACGTGCCATACCATTATTTAAACAACTTTTACATCGGTAGTTTTGCCGTTGAGAAATTGATAAAAATGATAAAATTCTAAATAAGATTTATAGTAATTAATTTCGTATGAACGAAAGGAAATGAACTATCTACAGTGGAGCTTTTATAGATAAAAATATTGTTTCGATTTTGGAGTGGAATTGCTTCGAGTGCAAAGGGTTAAAAATAAAAATCTACATTGTTCCACAAGATGCAATCACAAGGATCTTACTCTACTTAATGAGTACAGATACTTAGTTTAATAAACTCAAAATTATAGCTTCAGTAAATCATTCGATAGCTTTTTTATTATTATTTAAATCATTAAAATAATAGTGACAAAAATAAATATAATAATTCATCCATAAGTAAGTACCGTTGTATCTTTTTCCGTTCGACATTAGAGTTATAAAATGTTCAAAACTACGTTTAGAAAAATAAGATTGACTTTATGTTCCGTTTATAAAACATGCGAATATTTTATTGTTACACCTTGAAACGCCCTGCAGTAATAGATTGAAGGGGATCTGCTTAATCGAGTGGGTGTACTGTTACAAATGTTTACATACACTCTCAAAATTTAATCAATTATATTACATTTTTACTATAGACTACGTTCAATTTACTTATAATTGGCAATTAAGAGTAAAATTTGAGAACTGCAAAGGGCTTGTTGGCTAATTCAATATTTTAAGGAATTCCACGCACTCGTGAAAAATTATGCTTTCGACATTAACGAGCTTTTGCTTGTCATTCATCAGTTTATCCTAATTTAATTAACTCTATTCCCTGGTTGACGCCATTACATTAAGTAACAAGAACGTTTCTCTGTTTGCAGGCTAAGTCGGCGTGCTAAAAGACCATCCTTGAGCACCCTGCATGAAGGAAATCTTATAAAGGTAAGATTGCCACATATTCAATCGACAGCTGTCGTAGCAACCAAGTTGCGATGTATATAACAAACATGAGCATTATCCAAATAAATTATATGCAAAATACTAGTTAAACTGTTATATATTCTTACTTGACTAAATTTTATTTAAAATAATCACGCATTATTTTATTTGAGAAGGTAAATAATGTCTTTTCATATTATTTTATTATGCGGAATTTCTTTGAGATAGTTAGAATACGAATGGAGTTTTGAAGCTTTAGTTGAACTTTAACACTTTGCGGACTTTGATGATTTTCGAAAATATTGGAAATATTCTCGCCGGAATGCTAAATTTGTAGTAATGTTCTAAACTTGATCACTCCAATAGCTCCTCTGAGGCGACAGTAAAAATTGGCAGAATATTATTCAAAACAATTTTTATATTCCAATGTTTGTATTTTAGGAGATAGTAAAAATTTGAGTGTTGCACGTACGATGAATAATAACAAATTTTACTTACACGAAAGGAAATAAACCACGTACAATGGAATTATTCTAGGACAAAACGATGTCTCAAGTTAGGAATTAAAATTGCTTGGAGTGCATACGGTTAAATTTTGAGTGAAAACTAAAATGTACACTGATCTTATGTTGTTACTGTAGAAACGGAGCAGCTCGGGAGGCTAATTAATAAATCTGAATCTCGAGCGTCAATTTAACACGTCTTTTATTAATGGCTACGAAATGAAGAATAACAAAAGTATAAATCGATATAAACAACATGTACTCGATTTATAAATGTTTTAAACATGGCGCTCTCATTTATGGGAGCGAACTTTAAATTAAATGGGAGTGAAAATTGATTCTCCTTAACAATTACAATAAGTATATTATATTTGTTGCAACTTTAAGGATCGAATATACGAACCTGATGTCGCCAATATGACGCTACTCATCCTCAACGGGTTAATATCGTATTTAAACGAAACATACTTTTATTAATATTTAATAAAGGTATAAAATGTCAACAGAAACGAATTTAATAACTATAAACAATGGCAGATTGCAATTATAACTGTACATTAAAGTTCAACGATATCATCAACTTTTTATATACGTTTATAACATCAAGAACTTGTTGGCTCAGAAAAACAAATCCGCTAATCGAAACCGAAAACAGAAAATCAACGCTTTCATCGTTCTCTTGACAAACCATATTTAAATTTATCTTTATCTTACAGTCACGTTTCTCTTTATTTTTTATTTGATCAAATACATTTTCAATTATAATCTTAAATATTTTCTAACTTCATCGTATCAGCATCTCGAACTGCGTTTCAAATACAGATTTATACAGGGTGAGTCACGAAACGTTTGCACCTCAAATATCTTTGTTGTTCCTAAAGATGCGTAAAATTTGGTACGAACAAAGTTGAATGGTACAATGGGGCTGACATGATTCTATAAAAACAATTTGGTTTTTATGTCACTTTTGTAGAGATATCAAGGTCACCTTGACTTTTTTAAATGGAACCACCATTCTTTAAACACCTACAATGATAGTCCCTTTCATTAGGAATTCAGTGACTATATTATTCCAAGGTCATTCAAGGTCAAGGACAGAAAAAACATATAAAACTAAAATATGGAAGCAGAATACCTGTATTTTACAAATGTTCGAAATGATGGGCGTCTACATCGATAAATTCATGTAAATGAGCTCTGAAGGAATCTTGAACTCTGATAAGTACATCCGAGGTGGTATTTGTTTGTTTGAATGACTTTGAAGCAATCCCCATTCACAAAAGTTAATTCTATTTTGCAAATCATTTCCGTACAATTCTTGATGGAGCAATATCTTGAACTGATGAAATTTATGTCGGGCCAGAATTCGTATTACGCTACTTTGACTTATGTCTGCTTCCCGGGAAATTTTTCTCGTACTCACGTGAGGATTGACTGCTATAGCTGCTAAAATATTAATTTCATTGTCTTCATTGGTCGTGGGATTCTTCCGTTTGTACTGTCTTGCATGTACACCTCCAGTACTTCGAAACAACCTGTACGTATTAATGAAAGTCTGTCTAGAAGGAGTGTTTCGCTCGGGGTACCTTTCTGCATGAATTAATCGGGCCTGCACTGCATTTTGTCTACATTCACAGTAAACCGTGATCATTTCACACTTTTCAGTCATTGAATAAGACAGCGGAATCGCGTTTGGAAACATACTGATAGTAAATGAGAATGCTGAATAACAGTAACATTGAA
>CM052088.1:14328193-14338587 GCA_028453745.1 Agapostemon virescens
TAAACGTCTTCTACCAATGAACACTTGCAATAATATTTGTACATCCTCATTGGCTATTTAATTCGCCGCCCAACTCGCACTGGTGGGGTGAGAGTAATTTCGAAAAGTAAGTGGCGGTTTACATCTGCAGGTTTATAGTATGTCAATTGCTATTGAGCGAAAAAGTCAGAGTCCTGGAGGCGTACGTGTCTACAAAGGGCAACCCCTAATAAACTGGTGTCCCAAGATCTGGTTAAAATGCTAATTAAGACATCTGACATTCGGATACACGTTTCCTCAGAAATAGCAGAACTCTATCACCTTAGAACTTTTACAATCTTGAACGTGTACGCACGTCAGAACTCTTTGAACATTTAAAACTTTGAACGTGTACGCATCTTTGAACATTTAGAAGTTTAGAAGTTTTGAAACCTTAAACCCTTACTAACAATAGATTGTATATTCGCGAATGCAAAATACGCCAATCTATTGTGCTAAAATAGAGCGTTATTGCCTTGAACCAGTGGCAATTAGGACGGAACGAATGCTCGAAACATTGGTTCTTCGAACCGGATAGAATCATTGGTCCTTCGAGCCGGATAAAAACATTGTTCCGTCAAACGCTTGAAACAGCTAAAAATAACAAAAATTCTAAATCGTGATATTATCAGTTACTCCAGAAATGAAAGCCAAATGGAATTCACGTATTTCTACAATATTACAAAATTTCATACGTCGATGCTTTTCGAGCAAAAATCATGTTCTATTTACAGCTAACATTATGTCTGTTACTCATGGCGGTAGACATTTAACCTTTAGGCACTCCAATGGCTCCTCTGAAGCGATATTAAAAATTGCCATACTATTATTCAAAACAACTATTACACGACCATATTTGCATTTAATAAATCGTTAAAAATTGAACTGTTGTATGTACAAATAACAATAATAAATTTAAAATGCAAAAAAGGAAATTAAGCATGTACAATGCAATCATTCTACGTAAAAGAAAATTTGATCAGAGTGCAAAGGGTTAACACTGTACTTACCGAGCATTAAAGTAGGTTAATGTATATTGTTTGATAAAAATGACAAGATCTAATTTATGTAAGCTCTATGCGAGTTTTATTACAATATACAATCGAATACACAAATTTATTGAATCGATAACTGTGAAAGCAATTTTATAATGGCTCTGGTAGGTTTAATATTAACAATGTCATCAAACAGTCAATTTTGTTTACTTTGAAAATAATATTTAAAAATTAAGAATAATGTAATGATAGTCTCAAATTTTTCTCATGGTTTTACCGTTGTTTATTTCATCTACATGATTTTGCAATATGTACTTTATATTCGCAATTTACTTATTAGCTTCTCAAATAATCAGAACAGGAACTGAACACAAATTGAACTTTACTAAAAACTGTGAAATCTTTCATTCCGAATGTAAATACATACTACATTAATAATAAATAATTTCAAGATGAGTAAGCATTTGTTTAAGATTAAATTGTACTATGTTCATGAACTCTACAGATTTTTGTCCTTGTTGTGAAAGCTCCTCTTGAAAAGATAATATTCTCAGATGTCTAGTTTGTTAATTAATATCCAAGCTCGACTTCAATTTTAATTCTATGGATTCTTAATATCGTACAATACTTATTAGCTTCTCAAAGTATCAGAAAAGGAATTGAACACGAACTAAACTTTACTAAAGACTGTAAAATCTTTCATTCTGAATGTAAATATTATTATTGAATTTATAAAGAATTATTATATTAATATATATTAACCCTTTGCACTCGAAGCAATTCCATTCCAAAATCGAAACAATAATTTTACCTATAATAACTCTATCGAAAGTAATTTATTTCCTTTCATACATACAAAATTAATTACTATTACTCGTACTTAGAATATTAAAATTTGTATCGATTTCTTAAACTGCAAACGTAGCGATGTAAAAGTTGTTTTAATAATAGTATGACAATTTTTAGTGGCGCCATTCGAGTGGTAAGGGTTAACATATATTAATTATGGAGAATATTTGTTTTTCATCCTATACACGTTTACGATTTTTCATTCAGGGTTTAATTTTCTCCTCGGTTACAGAATTAAAATTTATCCTTTGCAATAAAGAAACTCAGTATGACAATTACATCCTACTAAAACAGCAAAGTTGAAAAATATTCATTATAACATTATGGCTACTCTTGATCAATTTCAACGTTCGTTTCAGACATTTTATCATTCATCAAACAATTTACGTATAATTCAGATGGCACTCTCAGCTGAGTCACACTCTGTATATTGTAACAAAACGAACTTAAATCTCTTTCTTATTTTAAGGTAATGCAACTTATGTCGGTTTGGGGTCCATTCATCTACGCCGGCTGTTTCGCTGCAACTCTATCAACAGCTTTGACAAACTTGTTATCGGTGCCACGATTGATTCAGGCATTAGGTCAAGATCGTATTTATCCTGGCTTAATATACTTCAGCAAAGGATATGGCAAACACGGTGAACCTTACCGTGGATACGTTCTGACGTTCTTCGTTGCAGCATTGTTTCTCCTGATAGGTGAAAGAAACATTTACATTTTTCATCAAACATAGAAAATACTCAATACGAAATAAATTATATATTAGATTGAGGAAAAAGTAATCCATTATTTTTTCGGTAGATGTACAGTATCGATCAAACAATTTAAGATTTGTGCTCTTTGAAAAGGTGACATTTCGCATTAAAAAAAATTCTTTTTCTTTGCTAAAGGCAAAAATGCAAGCCAGAGGGCTGAAATTGTGAATGGTGTTCATGATGTCAATACTGTAACAGCCAATCGCGTGCAATTTTGGTTTTGTCGATTCCGTTCAGGTATTTTTGATGTTAAAGATGCACCTCGCACAGGTAGGCCCGTCGTCAAAAATGTCGATAAAATCACAGAAATAATTGAAGTTGACCGACATGTTAGCAGTCGTAGCATCGCCCAGGAACTAATAATCGACCATAAAACAGTTTTAAACCATTTGCACAAAGCTGGATTCAAAAAGAAGCTCGATGTTGGGTGCCACACCAATTAACACAAAGAAACATGATGGATCGAATTTCCATCTGCGAAGTCTTGGCCAAACGGAATGAAATCGACCCATTTCTTAAACGGATGGGGACTGGGGATGCGAAATGGGTCACATACGACAACATTGTGAGAAAACGATCGTGGCAAAGCGCGGCGAAGCAGCTCAGTGGTCAAACCAGGACTAGCGGCTAGGAAGGTTCTGCTGTGCATTTGGTGAGACTGGGAAGGAATCATTTATTCCATATTCATATGGTCAAACACTAAATGCGGATCTCTACTGTCAACAACTGGGCCGTTTGAAGCTAATGATTGAACAGAAACGGTCAGAATTGGCCAACAGCAGAGGTGTTGTGTTCCATCGGGACAACGGCAGGCCACACACGTCTATAGTGACTTACCAAAAACTCCGAGAGCTTGGTTGGGAAGTTTTGATACATCCACCATATAGTCTGGACCTGGCACCAAGCGATTACCATGTTTTTCTTGCGTTGCAAAACCTCCTTGATGATAAGAAATTGGCACAAAGAGAAGATTGTGAAAATCGATTACTAGAATTTTTCGCCCATAGGGACCAAGACTTCTGTGAAAGAGGCATTATGAAGCTACGTTTAAAATGGCAACGAATTCTAGAACAAAACGGTGCATATTTGACCCAAATCGGACAATCCGAAACATGGTAAATGAAGTCTTGAAGTTCGCGTAAAAGTAATGGATTTCTTTTTCCCCAACCTAATATATATATATATATATTATAATATAATAACAATATAATATATTATATAATAACAATAGATTAAGCATTTGACGATAATCTTATTAATTAGTTAATTATTAAGATATTATAGTTTTTATAATTATTAAGAAGTTAATTCAGTTTACTATGGCGACCTCTTTTCAAAACGCGCAATGTGTCACAAAAATCAAGAGTTCTACAGTCCGTGACAATAGAATAGCACACCTTCTAAATTTCGTAGTATTTTAAAAATAGAACAGAAATGAGAGCGTTCAATCCATATGCTTCTTGAGTTACTTCTTATATATCCATCTTAGTGACTTTGACACGTAAACACTGCCCCTAAATTCTTAGAATCGTTGTTTTGGTAGATTTCATGGAAACGTAATCCGACAAAATAATAGCACACATGCTACACTCTCACTTCTCAGTTGAACACGAGCAAAGGAAGATGGCTAAGTATTTGATATATAGTGTGGTGAATTATTGCGGAAAACTTCTAAAAAAATGGGTCGTGGAAAGAAGTTAACAGATAGTGAAATGAAAACAGTTATGACACTATCTAAAGAAAATGTTTCTATTTCAAAGATTGCGAAAGTAATTCATAGAATCCGGAAGGTTGTCATAAATTATTTGAAAAACCTCGAGAAATACGGTAATACAAAACGTCCTGGACGACCTGCGGCATTATCAGCACGAGAGAAACGTGCTATTCTAAGGGCAGCATCGAATGCACCAATGACTACCAGGCAGATTGCTGAAGCAGCAGGCGTACAAACAAACGTCAGAAATGTGCAATGTGTCCTGCAAAGATCTAAGCACCTGCAGCGAAGAAAGCTTAAAAAACCGCCTCTAACCGAAGCGCATAAGAAGGCAAGGCTGCAGTTCGCAGAGCAACATGATCACTGGAAGAAGAAGTGGAGAAAAGTCATGTTCACCGATGAAAAGATGTTTAATCTCGATGGACCTGACGGGTGGAGTTATTATTACCACGACTTACGTAAAGAAAAAATGTTTTTGATCCGTCGCCAGATGGATGGCGGAGGAGTCATGGTGTGGGCCGGTATCGGCTACCATGGAAAGACGGATATTAATTTTATCCGTGGAAAAATGAACAGCGTGAAATATCTAATGTTAATCCGTGAACAAATAACCACATACGCAACCAGAATTTTCGGGGAAAAACACATATTCCAGCAGGATAATGCAGCGGTTCACACCGCAAAGGTTGTGAAAGCATTCTTCGAGACGGAAAATATTCAAGTCTTGCAATGGCCAGCTCGTTCCCCTGACTTGAATATTATAGAAAACTGTTGGGGAGACCTTGCTAGAGCAGTTTACGCTAAAGGGAAACAGTTTAATAACGTAAACGAATTAAAAAAGTGCATTGCACTCGAATGGGAACGAATGAAGCAGAAAAGGATTAAAAAATTATTCAAGTCGATTCCAAAGCGAATAAATTCCGTTATAAAAAACTCTGGAGGATCTAAAAAATATTAAATATTGAGTTCCCTTCGTATGTATGCATAAATGTTAATTAATTGCAATAATGTGCTATTATTTTGTCGCACCGGTTTATCAAGATATATACATTTTTGCATATGAAACAAAAAGGACCATCCTTGTATATAGAAACTTAGCGCTATTTGGTGTTCAACACTTATGTGTACCTGTCTACATATTCAAAATTATATTTTTATACTTTAATAAATAAGAATTAACAAATTTTACGGGGTGTGCTATTCTATTGTCGCGGACTGTAGTTAGAGCATACGGAGATGCATGAATCCATCTGAAATTATTTATACTTTTTATTTGTTCGTTTTATTTCGTCTAGACCTCCAAATATTCTAGACATATTGAAATTTACGAATACATTTTAGTTTTCGCAAAAATTACAATTTAAATAGCTGTAACTAAATTTTAAGCATGACGAGTATGACACAAAATACTGCCAATTCTCCATGGCGAGTACACTCGTCAAACACAGCTGACTGGTTAACTGACAATTATCTTGGATAAAATCGATTTTAGAAAGGAATTGAAAGATATTTATAATCTTTGTATGCAGTTTTGATCTAAGTTAATGCATATTATATTGTAACAATTGTTTGTTGCAATAAGTAAATGGTATCGTATAATATTATTATTTATATATTATTAGTGTATATAATATTGTGACGCATGTTCTTATATTTAGTAACAACATATTTATTCTATGAAAATGTTTTGAATCGTGTAGTCAGAATAACATCGTATATTTCTGAAATATGTGACTTTAATCTTGAAAATGAAAAATAGTATAACCAAAAGATTTAAAAAAAATATAATTTTAACGTATAGAACAATTGTACAATAGTAGAATTTCAAAGTAATTTTATTAAATTTATAAAGATTTTTTTATGAATCATTCGTGTTTCCTTTAAAATCAAGTCACAGTCCATCTCAACGAAATTCAATGAATAATTTCATATTAATATTACAAGAAATTCAAAACTCATCCGATCACATTCTGAATAACGTACCTGTATTTTATAATATTATAATGTACTTATTGTGTTGATTGTTTCTGTTTTCAGCTAACTTGAATGCAGTAGCGCCTTTGATCTCCAACTTCTATTTGGCGTCATATGCCTTAATAAATTTCTGCACATTTCACGCAGCATTAATTCGACCGATTGGATGGCGTCCTACTTTTAGGGTAAGAAGAATATTAAAAATACGAGTATTAAAAATTAACTGCACTTTAAAAATAGTCATTCTGTTAAATTATATTTGTATTTAACCCTTTTAATGCCGATCAAAAGTATCGTGCCTACGCGAAGGATTCCGAGCTAATTTAACGAATTTGCTAAGGTTTGAGAGAAAGCTCATAAATATCAAACTAAGAATGATAATTACAAAAATTTCAAAGAGCAGTATATTACGAAATAAAGAAAGAATAAAGAATAAAGTAATACCAATTGTATTTCAATATTTGTTGAAAATCATGCGAATAACATACCACTATGAAACATTATGAAAAACATAGAAATGGGTTTCTCTTCTACAAATAATATTTGCACATAAGAATAATCATCGTTTGATTAGAGCTTTATGTAGATCACGTGGTATCAAATATAAATATTATATTTTCGTAATTCGTGTTGTGAAAATTTAGGGACTCGGTTCCTCGGGGACCCCACGGCACTTACCCCAGAATCTTAATCTTAGAGCGAACCTTATTTTCTAACAGGATAAACCTAAAAACAAATTTTTTAATTCTTTAGCAATGAAATTAGACCATTTATTTGACGTTTTATAAATTTATTTTGAGATACAGTTCGCTTGCATAGAATTCGCTTGGCACATTCTGCAAATATTGCGAACAACGATATATCGTCGTTCGGCACTAAAAGGGTTAATATGCTCCGTTATCTAAATGATACGAAGAAAGGTAGTGAGGTATCACTTAAATCTACAAATATAATTATTAACAACTACACATTAAATAATTGTTAGCATAGTGCAGCCAGAGCGTCAAATACGAATACTTAACATGAAATAATTGATTATTATTATTATTGATGTTATTAATTCTCTTCAGCCCCGAATACACTTCTATTTCATTGATTGTCGATATATAACTATTACAGAATAAATAGGCATTCAATAAATATAAACTGCCATCTTCTTCGACGAAATTATAAACGTCCAAGTTGTTCTAATCACTGCAACCATAAAACAAATGGTAGGGCAAGGGGTTAAGTGCAACTACAAATAGTGAGTTTCATCGTCTTCCTTTTATTACAATATATATGTTGCTGACAGCGACAATTTATAAAATGTCAATTGTTAACCGGCAAGATTCATAAAATATATCATTTCCTATTAATACCTGTAACTTTTTTGTAATTGCCTCCTTCGCATTAGTATAATGATCTCTTGGATAGAGCTTGTATAGGATTAATGGAATTCCGGGCCTACAAATATTTAAACATTCTCTCTCGTTTGTTTCAATAATACAACAACCAATAGCACGAGTGTTCATTTAATTTGCAAACTTACCTCGAAAATGAAGCCTTAACCCTTTATGGGGCCGTGTAACTTTCAAGTCACATGACTTGATTTACCATATGTACCCTTAAAAATAGGGGAGAAATATCTGTATACAGTGTTTGAGGCATGTAGAGTCACGTGTGTAATTTTTTGTTAGTTTTAATGTAAACCAGGCTACAGTTCGATTTTTGTCTTAAAGTTTTAAACAGAGATTATCTAAAGCATTTTCTGCTAGGGAAAACTCTAAAGATTCTGGAGAGAAATTCAACTTTCCAATGATACAGCAAAATTTGATCGAGTTTAACAGAATTTTACATTGTAATCAAGAAATTATATAGAATGTATATTATCACTTCACTTTTCGAGTTCACAAAATCTTTCTATAAAAAATCTTTCAAAAAATGTCTACTTTGAACGCATATCTCAATCGAGATAAGACCCAATTCAATCACGTTCACGTGACATTGAGTGCAAACAGTGCAAAGTAAAAGAGCCAAAATGTTATAAAGATTCTAGAATCTTAAAACTGATTTATTTTATATTTTGAGCCCTTCGTATTAACATTCGAATTTGCACAATAAAGTATATTAAGATACTTTATTTCATTTCCTTTTTATTAATAAAGTAGTAAAATTAAAAATCCCTATAGACATCGAATATTATAACATAAACTGTGTAAAAAATTATTATTATGAAATAGTTTGAATATTTTATTAAATAGCGTAGATTCCTGTATAACACAAATAAAAACTAGTTGAAAACAATTGTAGATGTGTATTTTACGTGACAATCAATGTATATGAAAGTTATTAAGAAGCTTGTACAGTTAGTATCACAAAACGTACAAATTAATAGTCTTTTTAAGCAATTTGTCTCTATTTTATTAATTTTATACAACCTTTTATCAAAACGGGACTTAACCCTCTATGGGGCCGTGCAACATTCAAGTTACATTGTTAATATATCGACATGTTACCAAATGATTTTTGTTCTTTATAAGTTAACGTGTACATCTAAATTATACAATGTCTCTAAGGTAACAAATAACAATATTGATAACGGTTGGCAGCACATTAATGTAAATGCCTTCCAAATTGTCTGTAGATAGAAACCAACGGAACCATTTTGTGCAATTTACATTATTTGTGCTTCTATCTATTCTATTATATTCTATCTACTAAACAAAACAAAGCGTACATATTGGCTTTAGGTTTGCATATCAATAACAACTCATTTGTTTGCAATTTCAATAATCATCTTGTTCCTATTTGTGTATGATACGGTTTTGTGACTTTTAGGTTACAGTAGGCTATTATGATAGATTTTGGTACATTTAGGATAATGATTGTGCTTTCTTCTATTTTCAGAGTTATATATCATATACCCAAAATATGGATACATAATTGCATAAAAGTAATAGAGCAATTAAAATTAGACGCATTAGCGGTAATAGATCCGAAGATTCTTTATTAGATTCTGAGTCCGATGAAGATCATCTAGTAGTATTTACCCGTACGACGCATATATATTGTTGACAGTGACGATGAATTTAGTACAGAATCATTATCATATAAGGAAAATTCAGGACCACAAAAAATTGTTTAGCAATCAGTGTGCCAGACGAATAATAGTTGTCATCGCTATGGGAAAGGAGATTTCCCTAATGACCTCGAAGGACCTTACTCTTCTATTACCTATTTTCGAAAACTATTTGGCAGTGAAATTATAAGTAATACAGTTGACTATACCAATACATGTGCACTGCAGTGTGATCCAACAAAGGGGTTCCAAAAATAAAATATTCCAAATGCATCGTACATCTCTGTTTAACGCCAAATGCAAACTGTTTTATGGAATTTCACGCTTAAGCTTTTCTGTACAGAAGTGCAAACATCGTCAGCCGTTGTTACTGCAAAGTTACAAAGTTACAAATTATAAGAAAATTGTTTAAACTAGCCCTTTTTTTTAATCTGCATATATATGTTTGTAATTGTTGATTTCCGTTGCATACATTTTTTTATATTTAAGAAAAAAATTCGGCCCATAGAAGATTATACGAAACAATGTTAATATACATTTTTGACAAATCATTAGTGTAGAATCATTCCCTTTCCGATTTTACCATTAGCACTCACTGATCATCCTATACACAGGGTGTCCCACTAACTCTGTTACAAAGCAATATCTTCCTTATCGTTTATGATATTCATAAATGGTTCGAGAAAAAATCGTATGGTTCGAAGAGACACATGTTGTGGTAGAAATAATATTTTTTAGAGGTCATATTTTTGAGATTTTAAATCGATGACTTTTTAATTAAATGGGATTACATATTTTTATCGTATCTATCTTAATAGCTAAGATCAAAACAAATTCAATCACCCATACCGTTGTAATAATATTAGCGAGGTACCCTGTATACGTATACCTATCTCTAAAATTTGAGTTTCTATTTCCCTGTACATTTTAAAGAATACAACTCAATAGACTCGAGCTTTGAGATTCAGATACAGTGAATAACGAAAGTATTCGAACGGAAAGGATTCGGACGGATGAAAAGTTTG
>CM052088.1:14353386-14373218 GCA_028453745.1 Agapostemon virescens
GAACTAAAAAAATTTCTAAATAGTTGCATTTTTTCCTTTCAATTTACATTATAAAGTCAAAATTTTTAGCGAAAAATCGTAATTTTTTCAATAAAGCTTAAAATTTTTGCATTTTTGTACTTGTTGTTAGAATTTTTTTAATTCATCGACGAGATAATTTTATAAGGATTAAAAAAAAATTTTGTTTTCCTGTTTCAGATGAAAATTAGAGGCTCTAGGATGTACACAAACTGACGATGTGCGTGGCGCGGAGCTGTGAAGATTTATAAATATTGCGAAAAAAATACATTAATCATTAAAATAGAAAATTTTTGGTATTATTTAAATATAGAACATAATATTATGAAAGTTTGAGAATGATTCGCTTCGTAGGTATTGAGAAAAAAATTCCTAAAAATCATTATTTTTTAGACGCTCTAAAATGTATTCCCCCATTAACGGGAGTGCTGCGGCAGAGAAGTCATCCGTAGCGAAAGAGTTAATGCTCGCAATAAAGCAATATACTTATTTTACGAAAACTAATGTACAAAGACCTAAAGCTAATCTTCTAGAATCAACGAGTTACATCTACTGTTTTAAATATTTCGTTCATGGGTTTCAATGTGTTTTACGTTTGCTTGATTTCACAAAAGAGAAATGTCGCAATCAAAGTGTCTGACAACTGTCGGAGAAATTAATGATTAAACTGCATAAAGATATACAATGAAACGAAGAATGTAATCCCCTGAATATGTATACGTATCATAATTCGATAGATATCACAGCTTGCGAATTTGCAGACTAAATTCTTCGAATCGATACATTATCGTAATACGGTGATTCCACCGGGCGATTAGTACACCTGTTATCCGTGGAAAAGGATTGATATGTGGGGAGGCGGGGGGAAAGAGAGAGCACGGTGAAATTGGACACATGGCCATCACGGAATCTCGAGATTGTTTCGATTCGCCAAAATTTATCAACAATCTCAGTTCACTGTGTTTCCAAGAGGTGGGGTGCACTTAAACTGCTTCCAAAGAGCCAGCGTTCACTCATTATTAAATTAGATTCGCGATCGGATAGTCGCGAGGTGCGTGGTCGGTATTCGAGTAATTTGTAGTTACTGTTCCACGACAAAGTTTGTCGTGGTTGCAATAACTAAACGTACAAAAGAACTTTGTGTCATGTAAAACTTGTAAGTTTCTTAAAGTGATATTCTGTTTTATTTCTTACTTTTCCTTTTTATTCGGTTCCACGTTCTATTACAATACCAGTGTAAACTTAACACCATTAATTTCTTTTCTCTAGTATCTCCATAGGAAGGGGCACCTACCGAAACCAACACATAACTATCATTTAACGAAATTAACGTTCTGGTGAGTTCTTATTAATTTCTTTTAATACAATATGAAATAATCGTGTACTTTGAATAGCGCACGAATGCACTGCATTTATATCCTTCCTTAATTCACCAATTCTTCGAAATGCACTTTATTCTGGAAACGACATATTATAAGATTTTAAACTGTCAAAATTAACAGAATATAACATCTATTATGGTTAAGGCCTAGCGTTATTCCGGACCAACAAATACTAAAAAAATGCTCTCGTTTATTTCTTTGCTGTACGTTTAACCCTTTCGCTTCGGCTATTCAGTCCGCCGAAATACTGTCACTGAACGGAAGCGCGCGCCGTGAATATATGTTTTCCTAGGTCTTAAATAACAATTTTGCTAAATAAAACAATCTTTGCTACAATATAATGAGTATAATTTACATCTTTGTCATTATCGACTGATGCATCGTTTGGATGCCGGATATATGGGGTGACGACCCAGAAGTCGTCGCGTGGCCGCCGTCTATAGGCAGCGCTCGTACCCACAGGACATTTTGTACACGCCGCTTATAAGAGGCGCTCGAAGCGAAAGGGTTAATACATTTCTTCAGAGTATTATCTAACTAACAGAAAGAAAATACAGATATAAGAAAGTATAACATTAACACAGTCATACCGCATGGAATTTGAAATTTTTTGGCATTCACCGTCGCTTCACGAACCTCATCTCAACCAACTCCATATTATATTAGATCTTGTATTTCAACACAACGAACAACCTATATTCGATAAACAATTGATTCCAGATAATTTATAATCTCAATTTCTTGCTGAGATTTTAACATCAGCTATTGACATCCGTTATTCAGTGAAAAATATTGTCCTATTTTTCATGATGTAGGTCTCGCGTACCAGTTTCTGACAGCTTGAACACCGAAACTCTTCTTCATTCTTACCCAAACAACCTACACAAGACAATCTCTTGATTTGTCTCAATCGGTTTTAGTGTTCTAGTCTTCTTAAGCTTACTTCCGAAGTAACCAAAGGAGGTAGAGCCATCACACACCTTATACAAAAGCAATTTCTTTCTTTTATTCATTTTTAAACGATGGCCACGTTTTTACAAAATGACCTTCGCCAACTTTTGACAACATCATTTTTCTCAGCTTATTCAGAATCCCCTACATATATCATTTAGCAAAAAATGTATCTGTTTGCTCAAGAACAGTCAAAACGTTTGATCCAATCATGAAAATGTTATTTAGATTTAAAGAATGCCCGAATATTGTCATGAGCCACTGTACCATATATGAACCGGTGATGGATCATATAGTAGCGAGAAAGAGCATCCAATTGTCCAGTCTTCCATCTGTTGGCGCGTAAAGGATGTAGAGTCGTCACACACCTTCTACGAAAGCAATTCATTTCTTTTATTCCTTTTTAAACACTGACCACACCATTACAGAATCACCTTCGCGAACTTCTGACGACATAATTCTTCTCAGCTTATTCAGAATCCCCTACATATGTATATCATTTAGCAAATCATTGCTTCTAATTGCTCGAGAAAGACCTTTCATCCAATCTTAAAAATATCATAGAAATTAAAATAGTGTCCGAATACTTTTATATTCGGATACTAATATACAGTCCGCGACAATAGAATAGCACACCCCGTAAAATTTATTAATTCTTATTTATTAAAGTATAAAAATATAATTTTGAATATGTAGACAGGTACACATAAGTGTTGAACACCAAATAGCGCTAAGTTTCTATATACAAGGATGGTCCTTTTTGTTTCAGTAGTACGCTTCACATTGCTATACCGCAATACTAAGCACCGCGCGTGGCCTGACGGGGATTTCCTTACGAATTCGCGTGGCACTCAACGTGTTAAATTCCTTTTCGAATGTGTATTCTGGATATGTGCAGCTTAGGTGCGATGTTCCTCTTGACAGTTAAAGTATTTGGATGATTTTTTATTCGGACACGATTCTTTATTGAAAACGTTTTGCCCACACGTCCTACATCTTTCATGACTTACATATTATTTGACAGTATGACCGTATTTGAGGCAATTAGAACATGCTTTAACTAGTTCGATAGATCCTTTAATTTTCCAGTTACTAACTGATATATAAATTTTATGCTTCAATGTAATCTGACAGTGTTTTCCCCCAAATGTTATTACTACGGTTTCTATTTTTTTTCTGGTGACTCTTCTGATGCATGTGATTCGAATCGGGGAGTCTGAGAAGTCTATAAGTTCTTGAATATCGAATTTAATACTAAATCCTTTTAATACTCCTTTCTTTTCGGTCCTGTAGTGTTGGATGATTGCTTCATTGATATCGTTAGTGACATGACGTGTGTGGATAAAATTGTTTGCTGTTTCGCCATGTTTAAATTTAATGTCTGCTATTCCTTTTCCTTTAAAAATAATTTCATCTGCCTTTGCATTTAGTTCGTTAATTAATTTGGTTAATCCTAAGAGATTAATTCTACTTTATTGTCTGACTCTAATTCAACTGCTACATAAACTAAGCCTTTATGGTTTTCGGATGTAGTGCATAGTGAATTGGTATTTAGTGTTTATTGTGGCAGTATCAATGGAATCAATATTTTATGTTCCCCTTTAAACCATAGGTATGTTTAGATTTAGGTTTTTCGTATTTCTTTATAAATATTTCCATGGCATTTTTCGATTATCGGTTTTCGTGAAAGTATATATTTGTCACGGAAATCGTAGTGCGGATTAAAGGCTATGCCTGTTATTTGATTTCTTTATCTAAATCATTACGAGATATATGAGCGATTGGAACAATTAACTCATCGACGTGCACGTTTTATTCATGAACCTCGTTATCTGATATTAGCGATAATCTTTATCTATTAAAGTGCTGACATCTATTTTTAACCGTGCCTGCCTCTCTACAACGTGAAACATATAAACCTCGAATGTATATATTTTTAACTAAAGAAGTTCAATTCTTCCAACAAATAGAGATCAAAGAATTGTTTCCAAAAGAATCGACCTTGCTTAGTTGCAGTAAGAACAGATTGTACAATACGCTACTTTCACGAATACATTCTTCCCGGAACGAATATTTCGGTTACAAACAATTCTTGAAAATAA
Organism: Agapostemon virescens; assembly: GCA_028453745.1. Classification (NCBI taxonomy): domain Eukaryota; kingdom Metazoa; phylum Arthropoda; class Insecta; order Hymenoptera; family Halictidae; genus Agapostemon; species Agapostemon virescens. Next base: position 14,357,840 of record CM052088.1, read on the forward strand.
TTGAATCGTCGTTACTGTGAGAATCTTGTTGCATATTTTGTTTTTATTACTACTAGAAAAAGAAAAGAAAAGGTCGATTGTTTCTTTGATTCTTTGTCAAGGAATCTTCGGAAAAGATTGATGCTATCACTCGAAGATTCGAATATCCTTAATTCCGACACAGTCCCTGTTGCATGACCGTTACCTCCCTTATGCGTTAGAATTAATGAAACTGTATACTTGTATGACTCTTATCGCAGTTTTTAGAGTTTTAATCCAGTGTGATTCATTTATTCAACTGAAGCATAAGATAAATTAATAATCATGACTCCAGATTATTACACGTCACACAACAGCACACTTGATCTTTTATCTGTTTCTTTGTGACATTATCATGCAAAATTTGATTATCTGATTTTCGTGAGACGATGAAAATCTTGTTATATCGTCCACTCTTTAATTCACGACGATATATCTTTTCTAATAAATTTTCACGCAATGCACATTTGACCTTGAAATTCAAAGTACTCTGAAGACATTTTAACCCTTAGGACTCCAATGGCTCCTCTAAGGCGACATTAAAACTTGTCAGACTGTTATTCAAAGCAATTTTTATATTACAATGTTTGTATTTAAAATGTTAGGAAAAATTTAAGTGTTGCACTTACGATTAATAATAAATTTGATATGCACGAAAGAAAATGAACCATATACAATGGAATTGTCGTAGGACAAAGAATGTAACCACGTTAAAATTAAAATTCCTTGGAGTGCAAAGGGTTAAATGCTCGAATAATTAAAGGTTAATTTCTCTGTACCATCCCTATTACTGCAGTATAGTATTCGAAGAATTTGTAATTGTTGATTTTTTTATATTTAAGAAAAAAATTCGGCCTATAGCGGGTTAACAAACTACGTTCTATTAATAAATTAATAAATGTACCTAAATATAGGCGACTACCTAAATAAGGCAAAATCGACGTGGCGCTTAACGTGTTATGGATGCATATGTAAGTTGAAGTCAATATGCTCACAAAAATGAAGGGAAATATCGACAAATGTGCATTTAGTAATTGTAATAATATTTATATTATTACAGTCCAAAACATGTGTAAAAAAAGAATTGTTAATGCATTATGTGAAACGAAACAAGTGCATGGAAGTTTGTATAAGAAGATAACGTATAGTGGGCTGAAAATGCCCCAGATTAGATGGATGATGTAAATATTTGAAGAATCATCTAGTCCTTAAGATATGAACACTCACATACAGAAATTCCATCTTTAAACTTTCTTTTGTCCACCATCGTATGAAGTGGAAATATGGTTCCATTTAAAGAAATAAAGTTTATTTTGACAATTTTATAACTTCTATACATACAAGTAAAATTGTTATACTTTCACTTGCCATAACTCTCAAGACAAATTTGTATCGAATTTTTATTACCTCGAAATTTATTGCTTAACACGTTCCGTACCAAACCGTTTTTTAAAGACTTTCCATTCAGGCCGCGAGGAGCGTATACAATCCACGCTTTTGCGATTCAATAAATAATATAATCTCTGCTGTTTCAACAAAGGGCAGTCGAAAATAAATGATCGCTATGCCGCGTGGTGCAATGCCCCAGCGCATGCCCCAAACTATAAGAGATGCAGTATACATGATATTAAGATATCTATATTTGACACTACGATGAGTTTTTTAAAAATTCTTCATTTTTCAATTAGAACTGCAAGCGACCTGAACGGAAAGTTCAGAGTGGGTCATATACGTCCCATGTGGCACGGAACGTGTTAATAGAAAACGAAATTGTTACAATGATCTTATACCTCTAAATTAAAGTAAGAATCAATTCAACTCAATCTGATAAATAGATTTAGGGTTGAGAATTTATGTTTAAGTACAGCATACTTTCATAGAAATTATGCAACAATAATAATAAATAATAATACATAATATTTACTTTATTTAACACGAAAATACATTACGTACTACATATACATGCGCTTTTTTCTGTTACAGTTCGTTATTAATTGTTCTCACGTGCCGGGAAATTGAAAAACAATTAGTTAAACATGATTGGCATCGAAACCTTTTGCGGCATTGTCGCAGTGATCTTACTGATCTACTACTATTCAATTGCAACTTTCAACTTTTGGAAGAAACGAGGTGTTCCTGGGCCTAAACCAATTCCACTTTTTGGTAACTTCGCACCAGTAATGTTCTCACAGATGTCCGTGGGTGATTTTGTACATAACGTTTATAGAAGCTTTAAACCTGAACCTCTCGTTGGCATATATATGAGGAGGAAACCAGCTGTAGTTATAACCGATCCTGACCTAATCAAGACATTACTTATCAAGGACTTCACGAAATTTTCAAATCGTGGGCTCATAGTCGTTAATGAAGTGGTGAGTATACAAGTTTCATTTACACTTGCTTGCCCGAAAATTTTATGGTGATTTTGACGGAAGATTGAAACGCAATGTATGACACTGACAGAAATTAACGTACCGTAACCAAAATTTTGTCCACACATGCCTGAAGTACTGTCTGTTGAAATATGTACACATGTCACTTATTTTCAGTAATTCTAATATATTCAGACACGTCATTATGCCGCCTACCGAAAATCGGCACGAACATTCCAGACAAACCAATATTGTAAGGGGTTTGTGTATGGTCTTTGTCTTTGTCGTTTGGCGTAGAAACGGATTCAAATGAACGTTAATAAACTATTGGGTTTTTCGGAAAGTAATTTCGTTTTTTTTTTTGTGAAAATGAAAGACAATTTTCGTGTAACGAACAAATATTTTATTAAATTATACAGGGTGTCCCACGCAACTGGAACAGGCTGTACCTCCTAAATGGTTGAGAATAGAAGAAAATGTTATAAGTAGAAGTTAAATGGTATCAGGCGGTGCATAATATGCAACTAATTTTATGCACTTTTGTGTATCGGTGCATCAGAAAAATGCAACTGCATATTTTTTTTAAATAGAAACCTATATTTTTGACTACACCAATCGATGCAGTTTCTTGTGCTCTACATAAAAATACTAACATACTTATGCCCTAAACTTATTCGTTAAGAAGTTATCGAAGCTAAAAGTTCTCTGAATTATTTCGGCCTCTCGGCAAGTGTTCCGGAGTACCTACGTTATGCTCCATTACAATTTTAGCTTCGATAACTTCTTAACGAATAAGTTTAGGGCATAAGTATGTAGTACTTTTATGTAGAGCACAAGAAACTGCATCGATTGGTGCAGTCAAAAATATATGTTTCTATTTAAAAAAAATATGCAGTTGCATTTTTCTGATGCACCGATGCACAAAAGTGCATAAAATTAGTTGCATATTATGCACCGTCTGATACCATTTAACTTCTACTTATAACATTTTCTTCTATTCTCAACCATTTAGGAGGTACAGCCTGTTCCAGTTGCGTGGGACACCCTGTATATTGGCCATTCTGGTCCAATACCTTTTGCCATCTTTCTGGTAGTAGCATGATTCCACGCTCATAAAATGTTTGGTCTTTGCTGGCAAAAAACTGATCGAGGTTGTTTTTGACCTCCTCGTTTCCAGGTGCCAGATCTGGAGAATATGGTGGGTGTGGCATTGTATGCCATTCAAGCTGTAAAAGCTTTTGGCGAGTGACCAAACTTGTATAAGGTTTCGCATTATCTATCTTGGTGGAACACTACACCTTTTCTGTTGATTAATTCTGGCCTTTTCTGTTGAAGTGCATCATTCAGTTTGTCCAGCTGATGACAGTAGACCTCCGAATTAATTGTTGTGTTATCCGGTAAAAGCTCAAAAAAAACGATTCTTTTAAAATCCCACCAAACAGACAGCATCACCTTTTTTTTATGGATATTGGCTTTGGAAATGCTTTGAGGCGGTTCATCTTTTTTGCTCCATGATCTCTTGCGTTTGAGATTGTTATATACAACTCATTTTTCGTCCCCAGTAATGATGCGCTTAAAAAATGCATCATTTTCGTGACGTTTGAGAAGCGAATCACAGACGTCAACGCGACGACACAAATTTCTCTCCGTGAGAACATCGGGAACCCATATATCGAGCTTCAAGGTTAAACACAGGCCTTTCAAGTGGTCATAAACAGTTGAATTTGATAAATTTAACCTCTCACCGATCTCACGTGTTGTTATTCGCCTGTTTGCATCAACTAACGCCTTTATCGTGTCTTTATCAGCTTCAACCGGCCTTTCAAAACGTGGTGCAACTTCAAACCAAATTTTGCAAACCAGTTCTGGCACTGGCATAGTGTCAACACATCTTCTCCATACACATCGGTTAATTTCTTTCTGGCTTGAACAGCATTTTTACCTTTTCTATAGTAAAAAAGTAAAATATGACGAAAATGCTGCTTATTGTTCTCCATATTTAAAAGGGCACGAACCAAAAACTACTGCGTAGGATCAATTGAATTGTTTCACACATAAACCTTGCTATATCAGCTCTCACAACATATAATGATTATGCAACTTAAGTGTGAAGTTGGGTGCAAAAAAAATACAATTAAATCCTCTGTTGGGAAAAAACGAAATTACTTTCCGAACAACCCAATATTTTGTTTCGCTGCGTTTTCCTTTTGGAGAGCATACTCTACACCTTGTAGTTGGATTTCTTTTTTCTGTCAGTGACTATTTTTTCTATAACGTTGTCCCTTAGCTCTCCGGAAAGTCTGAAGGGTGCATTCATTGGAATCTAAAGTTATCTATTCCCTAGCTAATTTCAGTAAAAAATTTTTGTATCTTAGTTCATTTTGTGATTGATAGCTACAGTAAATTTTGAATTCATTGAACAAAGTGCAGTTTTTAAGAAAGAATGCAACAATTACATTCTATGTTCTCTAAAAAAAAGACATGAAGGACATAAAGACGCGAGTTAACTCGTGACCGGTCAACAATATGTTAAAATGTTCGTAACAAGCATAGACAGGAGTATGTATTTCAGGTGTTTATAATAGCATAAAGTATTATTTTGTGATCTCCGAAAACAATTCAATGCATTCGTAATACATTCATATTTTTGTAACTCTGGAAAGAAAGCTACCAAAAAGAAAATACGAGGATGTACACTGTAGTTATAAATAACGAATTTATTGTTATGGAATTACTGAATAACTTTTGCCCTTTGATATTGGTTTTTAGTAATTTTAACCAAAGATTGTACTATGCATAGTAACAAAACCTTAGAAATTACAAAACCAAGAATTTGATTGATGTTTTGTAATTGCACAATATTTCATCAACGTCAAAATGGAATGTGTAATCGAAATACAATTTCATAATTTGGTTATATAACCAAAAACATTTCAAACGAAAATATAATTATTATTCTGTACCGTTTTTCATTGTAGTTGTGATAATTGTGGTTTCTGAAAAGAATTTGTGGGACTTCATTAGCTTTGACTACCTAATAGCTACTTGTTTACTGGAACATGTCGCACCGGAGTACAAAGACGTTCAGATAATAGAGGCTCTTATTTCCGGCTCTTATTTGTTCCGACAAGAAGATAACGTTTAGATAATAGAATTTTGTCGATTTCATGCACAAAGATATAAGATAGATGTATGCTAAGAATGGCAGTTCGAATAGTTGATAAAACATGATAATTAAGTACTCACTGAAGCGCAATAATTATCAAAACATCAATCTAGTTAGTTTTAACGCAATAAAGAATTTGCTAGACCGTATAGAACAGATTACACTGAATATTCTTGTACCATATCTACTACTACCCCCCCCCCCCTGCAGCCGACACACACACGAGCAAACATATTATCAAACATTTCATAACATTTTCGTATAAAAACTAGTAATCGTTTGAGATAGGAGCAATACATTTTGCACTATCGTCGAATAAAATATGCCGCCGTAATGCATTGGTCCGATATTGAGTATTGTGGGAAAATGGACATAAAATTGATTACTGAAACAATGAACAACAGAAAATATTTTATATAATAAGTATATAATGTTTAACCAGTGTAGTTTAACCTTTGTAGAAGGCAGGGTATTAATTTATGCTAAACTTGCGTTTTCTTTTTGGTTCAACTAGGATCTTCTTTTTTGTCAATCGAATTGAATAGTTCCAGAGATTTCCTCTTTCTGTTCATTGTCATATTATTCCTTGCTTTCTTGAATATGACAGTCGTAAATTTTTCTTCTGCTTTATCGGACGCGCTCCGCCTTTCGACGCCATGATGGCGTCACCCTTGCCATGGCCTCGCAGGCCCAGACTTCTGATACTTCAATATGCTTTAACACTTTGGTTGGTAACTGCGATTAAAATAAAAAATTATCAAAACGAATGCTTTCAAACATGTGAGGGTTTTTGTCCCGACTGGAGAATTTTGCAAAACTCCTTTTTGTTAGAAATTGTCTTTAGAATGTACACTATTTTCCAAATGATAACACTTTATATTCTGGATATATTTTAACCAGTTAACTGCGTTCGACATGTATGCACGTCAATCAAACTCTTCATTGTAGTGCGATTGATGTGTATACTCGTCGTGTAAAATAAAAAATTACCAGTTACTATGAAAACTCGAAATTTCAATAAGTCGTAACAAAAATGTCATTTCACAGTATGTTTTCTTTATATTATCAATAGCACTGCTCTATTTAAGAATTTTATTATTTTTTAGACGATCTTTAAGTTTTTAGCAACGATAACTTTTCCAACAATGAACTGTTAACTTTTGATCAAATAAAAATGTAAATCGTCCTCGATTTGCTTTAATTTTTTCGTACAATTTTTAACAGAAGCATTTGCCTTGCGTTCGACGTGTACACTCGTCGTTGCTCGATCTTAATTCCGCACCCTATGAGGAATTTCTAAATCTAAAATCCGCAGTTGACTGGTTAATATAATAATAATTAGTTAGATAAATTAAGATAAATTATGGGGAACCCATATATTGAGCTTCAAGGTTAAACCCAGGCCTTTCAAGTGATCATAAACAGTTGAATTTGATAAATTTAACCTCTCACCGATCTCACGTGTTGTTATTCGCCGGTTTGCATCAACTAACGCTTTTATCGTGTCTTTATCAGCTTCAACCGGCCTTTCAAAACGTGGTGCAACTTCGACATCAAAATTGCAGAATCGAAATTTTATACCAGTGCTGGCACAGGCGTACTATCAACACATCTTCTCCATACACATTGGTTAATTTGGTTAATTTAAAATGCTGCTTATTGCTCTCCATATTTAAAAGGTCATCAACCAAAAACTACTGCGTAGAATCAATTGGACTTTTTCACACACAAACCTTGCTATATCAGCTCTCAAAACATATAATGATTATGCGGCTTATGTGTAAAGTTGGGTGCAAACAAATACAATTAAATCCTCTGTCGGGAAAAAACGAAATTACTTTCCGAACAACCCAATACTAGAAATTAAAGAATGGAAAAAATTGTAGCGTTTCATTCTAAAAAGAAGTAAAATTTTATAATTAAACCAATTTGCTTGTGCAATTTCTGTAAATGCAACATTAATTTATGCAAGTTTTTTCTATTTTCAATAGAAACAAAGGTATGTAGTCCTGTTATTAGAGTCAGTTAGTTATCGAGTCAACTTACGTTAAATATTACTTCATGCTTGATGGTAGTAAACGTCTATACGTACAAAACTACTTGGGACTACATTAATTGTTTCAGTAAAATAGTTTCCCGAAAAAATAATTACAATGTCGCTTAAATAGAACTTGATTTTCTTTTCTAGAATTGACAAATTCTCTGCTGGCAGCACAAGCATTTGTCTTCTTCATTGCTGGCTTCGAAACTTCATCAACAACAATCAGTAGCGCGCTTTTCGAATTGGCCTTGCATCCGAAGATACAGGATAAGTTGCGGAACGAGATCAAGGAACACGAAGAAATTAATGGTGGAGATTGGCAATACGAGAGCATAAAAAAGATGCCTGTTTTAGATGCCATATTTAAAGGTTCGTAATGTGCCAAATTTTTTAATAAAATTCTTCAATCAAAGAAAATTGGAGGAGTTTCGCGTTTGTATCATCCAGATTGTAAAAGTTGCGTGGCGTAAGCACTAAAAAAGCTGTAGTAGTCATTCTGAGAGTTAATTCTATATTCGTATAGAATATAAGTTCACGCTGTACATAATCGTTAAATCAAGAATGAAAATGGCCGCCGCCGCTGGCTGGCAAATTGCGGTGATTCGATCGAGGGGTGTCTGGGCGGCCATGTTGTAGGTTTGCATGTGGGTCCTGTAGGCGTTACCCTGGGTAGCATAAAATAGCATATTCATGTTCGAGCGGGACGTTACTAATTCCCGAACAACTAGATTTTGTCAGAATATTTATTTTATTGTACACTGCGCATCAAAAATACTTTAAATACATCAACATCCAGCCAATTTATGATTTTGATTTCATTGAAGATTTATATCTTAATAATTATTAACTTTTATCGCATTTGTCTTTATAGTTTTTTATAACTTCCGTAACTATACAAAAATTAACATAGCATTTTCTGAAACGTTTTCTGTAGCAGCCAGCGCTGTGCGACGTTTTATGACACGATTTCGTTATTGTTACCCTGGTTTCTAGACATTCGATTCTTTAGGCTACCGTGTAGGCCTGTCACCGCCACATCGGACAACCATTGCCGAGGGTACGGGGGCTGCAATTTCTGCAACCTTTAGGCCATAAAACGTCCAATGCTGCACAAACTGAGCAGCGGACTTCACGTTTAAAGATGGTCGGGTTTTCTCACTACTTAGCAGAATTGCTACCAGATGAGTACCAGTGGGTGACTTTCTTGGGTTAAGAAATTTACCTATCTTCGGAAATCTTGTAAACGTCCCCAATAACTGTCTTCGATCATTTTGACTTGTACAGCCCCCCAGCGAACGGTAGGGCCCATTTTAGCAAAATAGTGTTTAGTTGGTTCACCCGCGCCTACCAGAGAAGGCAGAAATTTCGGAAAGGGTACGGAGCATAAGTTTTATTAGGGCTGACTTGCTGCCCTGGGACTCATTCATTAGTACCTCTAGACTCATTCGTTCGCAGTCATTTTGCGCGCATTCTAGTTTCATTTTTTTAGTAATTTAATCCTCGTGAACTTCTTTATCGTTATTTTGAGTACAAATAAGTCCCACCGATTTTCATCTTAAATTGGGCATTTTTTACGAAAAAACGATACCTTATGCTTTATTCAAAGTATTGACCATCGTTGGCCATTACATTTTCTCATCTTTTTGGTAGCATCCGGATACCGCATCGGAAGAATATTTGAGCCGTTTATTTTGAAAGTGGCTTAAGTCCATTTATGCTCGAATCGAGATATTGAAGGGTTTGCGTTGGATTCAATTTAAAAATATGGGTGACAGATAACATACTATAATAATGTTTTTGGGTTTCTAAAGGTTGTCAAATTTATCATCCCAATTAGCATAATTAACATTATTGAAGAAATAATATGTTTTTGGTGGCTATGAATGGACTTTTCAATTCTTAAGAAATCACTAGTCCATAGGAAAAGTAAATTTCTCTTGGAATTAAAATAAATGTGTACATTTTTATATTATAAAATCAGAAAAATATTCAACTTTCATTCTTTGTTAAATAAATTTTACATTAAAATTAATATAGTTTTATTAATTATTATTCAGTCTTCTCTAGTTTGTGTACGCGGGAGGGATTTAAAATAACTGTGGTGTGCAGGTGGTATATAATGTAATAAATCCATTAAGTCCTTATATTTTAGGTTTGTGAGTGGTCTCGCTTTTTTGTATAGTGATGCCAACTGGATATAATTAAAGTTTTTCGGTCTTCTCCGTTACGGTAGTAAATCCAATGTTTTGAATGGTGCATTCTCGCTCATTGTCGTTTCATAGAATAACTATATGAATCGCTTCTCAAAAATCTCTTCCAACATACTTTAAACCAATTTACTCTTTCAACGTCAGTATTTTTTAGCCTTTTAAAAATTTTCTGTGGACAGGCATTGTTCCGTTGTTTAAAACAAATTCATTGCACATTGATAATTAAACTGTTACTTTGATAATTAAACATAAAACTGGGATCTCATAAAATTTTGTTGCATAATTATTTTCCATATCTATTTGAAACTCTTACAATGGGACTTACGCCACATTCAAAATAAACTTTTTCATCGCTTCATCAGCCAGCAAATTTTAAGCCAGTAATAAGTTGCCTCAGAATGAAAAGATCTTGTAAAAATGTAACTATTATGGTAGCTGACTCGAATTTTTTTCAAATGGACTTACGGCCACTTTCAAAATAAACGGCTCATTTCATCTTTTGACGCTATCGAATCGACCCAATTTTTGGAAACTTCATATGATGTGAGGCCATGCGTCAGCGATCGAAACAAGTAGTAATCAGAAGAAGCAATGTCTAGTGAATACAGCGGTTGGGGTAAAACTTCCCAATTAAATGTTTCCAAGTAGGTTTTAACCGATACCTGGCAAGCAATATTTCACATGTAGACAATCGGCGTTCAATGTTTCTCGGCATCTTTTCATATGGAACCCAATTCCCTTGCTTTTCAATCATTCCCAATGATTTTAAACGATGTGAAATCGCTTGTTGAGTCACTGATGATGCAAGTGCATTCATTCAATAATGCTTCCAATTCCGCGTCGTCGTACACTTCCGGCCTTCCACTACGTTCTTTGTCCTTGTTGTGTTCGAAAGTGTCACTTTTGTGATACCTTCTTCTCAGCGTTCAAGGGTTGTCGCTGAGCACCTTGGGTCGCGTAATAACTACACGATTATAGTGGTTACGATTTTCTTTATTTTCACTTCGGAATGTTCGAGATTTCCATGTTTCGAGTTCTGTTCTATTCGCGGTGTCTGTATTCATCTGTTTGTGATTTCTTGGTACTCTTCTTCGCGATTTCTAGATTGTCTCTTTGCGTTTCTAGATAGTCTCCTTCGCGATTTCTGTATAGTCTCTTTGCGATTTCGTGATTGTCTTCTTCGCGATTTCTGAACAGTCTCTTTCGCGATTCTGGATTTGTGATGCGTCTTGTTGCGTTCTGTCCGTCGTCATCTTGGTTTTGTCGTAATTAGTTGAGGGTAGTTTGAAGCGGAGGAATGTAGCATTTTTCAATTGGTTGTAGAAATAATGAAAGGATTGCGCTTGAAGGCGTATGCCTGAAATGGGAAACGGTCAATGAGAGATTTTCGTGATTTATTGCAGGGTTGTTTGGTTCTCGTGTCTTCAAGTGCGTCGCATGTGGAGTCCGTTCGTCGGGGTAAAACTCTCCGCGTGCGGCGTGTGTCGTATTTCGTACTTCCTGCCTGCTTTTCATTTATGCGTTACAAATTTCCGAAGACAGGGTTAGGCACGTACAACCTTCGATGTTGCCGTCGCAACAACTTCTCTCACTTAATGCAGCCATACATATGCTTCGATAAACAATCGATGCGCCTCAGCTGCATATTTCTTCCAATTAAAGAAATAAATCAGAGCTTCTCGCAAATGATGTTTATTCGACTCAAAACTCGACATTTTCGCACGAAAAAAATATACGACGCTGATTCACAATCGCTAATATTTCGCGGTTATGTTGTCGACAGATATGCAACCTTACGATACCATCACTTACATTTGACATTAGCTATCATAATTTGTTGGTTGCGTTATCTGATTTCAAACGGCGGAGACTTATTTGTACTCTCAAGTTATTTTCAGTGACTCAGTATTTCAGTTCTCATAAACTTCGTTATATATATAGTCCTCCCTGAACAAAGGAAGCTGGCCCTTCGAAAAGTTAGTCGGCACACCACGTGCAAACTGCCCAAGTCTGAAAAATTGAAAAATCCATCACAGACCCCAACATTTTCAAAGAACAGGATTTTCCAAGTGACGCGCACAAGACAGTTTTCTTTTATATTTCAATAATGCTGTATTTCCTTGAGAATTATGTACCTCAGATATTTTCCAAACATCTACCATGGATGATTACAATTATACAATTGTATTTTAGAAGTTTGATTACAACAATCTTAGAATATAATCGTATAGGCGTAACAAATACTTGATTTCCTCACCACGGTTTTCATTATTGCAGAAACACTGAGAAAATATCCTCCACTGACAGTTCTTACCAGAACATCGGTCGAAGAGTACACCTTTGAAGACTTGAAAGTTTCGATTCCAAAAGATGTAACTGTGTTTATACCTGTGTACGGAATACATCATGATCCAGTTATTTACCCAGATCCTGAAGTTTTCGATATTGATCGATTTACGGAAGAAGCAGTGTCGAAGAGGCATCCAATGCATTTTATACCATTCGGCGATGGTCCCAGGAATTGTATTGGTACGTAAATGTCTATTCTTTATATCATGTAGCGTGATTCAGCCAAGTGTAGCACCTAAATTATGTACTATTGTCAATTATATTATTGCTAATTGTTTGATATAAAAAAAAAAATGGTTGAACGTTTAGAAGTAACATACAATATATTAATTTTTGTATTGTTCTTTTTGACTAAGTTTTGTGTTATGCATTGAAGATTTTTATCTTAATAATTATTAGCTTTTATCGCATGTATCTTTATAGCTGTTTATTCTAGATTCAATTCTCTCTTCAATCATTTGAATAATATGTACCCTTTACAATAAGAAAATTCAAGGTTATCCGAGATTATATCTTAATAGAAAAAAAACAAGACAAAGTAGAAAAGTAAAAAATAGAAGACAAAACTTGTTTTGAATCTCTTTCGTCGAATCTCTTTGCATTACAACTATATGTTGGTGTCAATTGCGTACGACCTCGCAATCGACTTTTTATACAGTGGATTTTTAGGAAAAGATATAAAAGTAGGAATGTCCTTAAAAAAGTAATGGGACTAACAACAATATTTAAATGAATGAATTGGAGGTAATGGCAATTGTCATCATAAGTAAACATGATACAAATTTATCGGGAAAATTACTGGATAAATAAAGTAAATTTTGCTGTCCAAAATGGGGCTGACAAGAATAAGTTAGGGGCCTTGCCGCACGGAAAAGCGAATGTTGTCAAAAGTTAGGTGGAAATTAGGCCAGAATCAGAAGGGAGTTTTCGTTACTCCAGGATCGATGGCTTTGTAAAATATTGTTTTAACTATTTTTTTATGTCTGATGTAGTTTACACGTAATTTAGGAAGCCCACTGGATTATATTCAGATGCGAAAATCCGAATTCGATGAAACTTATGGAAGCTTATAGTTTTTTGAAAAATATTTGACACGTGTTTTTTTTATCGGCAGCCATCCACTTTGAAGGGGTGAAAACAGCCCTCAAAGTTGGGGTATTTTTGAGATATCTCGGAAACAAGAAGTTGAAAAAATTTGAATTTTTTTTAAATTGTGTGTTTTTTAATGGGAAATGTAGTCGAGCAAGAAAATTTTGACAAAAGTGTTTTGTTTAAACAATAAAACTATAAACTCCCATAAGTTTCATCAAAATCAGATTTTCCCATCTAAATATGTTCCCTTGTTAGCTGAAATATAAATATTGGTTTAAGATCGGGGTTTCAAAAATGCATTTATTTTAGCAAAAACTTGATAAATTTTATTCACTCTATACGAAATCGAAATCTTTACGCGATTTCTCCCATTCTTCACTGATATTTTATAAGAAGACTTCCTAAAATACAGATAACGATAATGATACTATTTTTGCTTGTATCTTTTGGAATAATGCCCATAAAAACATTTTTCATATAAATAGTGTTACTCAAAATGTTACATTTCACTACACATGTTAAATTATTGAATCAGTCGTGACTACTAAAACACAAAGTTCCTGTATGTTTGAACGAAGTACGATCTACAGCAACCGAAAAAATGTATACGATCCAATTTTATTGTTTATTTTACAAACATAAATTTTAAAAATTAAAATAAAAGTTAGTGATAAAAAATTGTATCATTATTACAATATTAGTGCATAATCGTTTTATTTTATGACCACGAATAATGAAAATATTTTAATAACATCTATTCTTTTTTGCAGGTGCACGTTTCGCAGTCTTCCAAACGAAAATGATACTGATAAAGATAATTCGTGATTATAAAGTCGACGTATGCGATCAAACCGTCATCCCATATAAAATTAATCCGGGTGCCTTTTTCTTAAATGTAACTCATCCTATAGATTTGAATGTAACAAAACTTGAATCTTAAAAGAATGGTTCGTTATTTTAACATTTTATGGGCACTTAGAACTACAGTACTGTGAATATTATAAGTAATATAGATAAAACTCGAGTTATCGTTGCGATTAGTACGTATGCAAATTAAAGTTTATTTATAAATTGTTATCGTACAGGATGAACAAATTTCATTGCGTATCTGTTTTATACTTAGTCGATATGTAATATAGTCAGACAGTACCATTTTTGTATTAAATAAATATTTTAATTAATTCATGTATAAGAGTGTAGTTGCATATCAATATTTAGTAATAATATTCAATAAAGAAATACGTAAATGAAATGTTACATGTATTGATTTTTTTGTATAATAACTGCTATATATGTATTTATTCAATTAGTGAACGTAATAAAATTATTTTAGTTATTAATATTACCATTATATTATATAATATTGAAATAGATGTGGTATTTTATTTAATGTGGGAAATAATGCATAGGAATCAAACAAACTCTCAATACCCATTGGGCAACGACATCGAAAAATCAATAATATTTTGCATTCAACTATTTTCTTCATGCGCGAGGCTTTTTCTCATCGCATGCTACATTCATTATACAAGGTGTCCCAAATGCAATTTAGCAGCGGGAAATGAGGGGTTCCTGAGGTCATTTGAAGCAACTTTTTTCGTAGCGAAAATTCAATCTGCGGCTTTGTTAACGAGTTATGGTCGAAAAATGACCGACCAATGAGAGCGAACCGCGCGAACCAGCACGCGCTCGGAGAGCGTTCGACTGTTCGCCGGCCAGGCGCGCGAGCAGGAGCGAGGCATCGAACTGCGTTCGAGTGAAAGAACAAGTCAGAGAGCGCGAACTTTCCGAATTTTTTTTTACTACGCGACGATAATAATTTTAAGAAAAACGCTGTTGATTCTTATTTCAGAATGTCTAAAGAATAATCACTAATTTTTCAGATCCGAAATAATAAACAATTTAGCCGTGTCAGCCGTTTTAATTTTCTGGTATGCATGACATCTCGTGCGTACCACATGAAATTTTTATACAATACGTACTCTGAAGATAAACAATAAGTAACCCCGTCGAAATACGTAAACGA
Organism: Agapostemon virescens; assembly: GCA_028453745.1. Classification (NCBI taxonomy): domain Eukaryota; kingdom Metazoa; phylum Arthropoda; class Insecta; order Hymenoptera; family Halictidae; genus Agapostemon; species Agapostemon virescens. The sequence continues at coordinate 14,373,114 of CM052088.1, forward strand.
TATTTAAATTTAAATAATTCTGTGTCCGAACAGAATTCAACGAACGATTTGCAAAACTAATTTAATAATAGATAATCGCGTTAAAGAACATGCAGGATATGTGCG
>CM052088.1:14373618-14389140 GCA_028453745.1 Agapostemon virescens
AGAATGCCTAAAATACACGTTTCTCACATTTTTTCCAATCTGTTGTTCACACCGCACAAGAACATTTAAAAAGATATTAAAATGCAATAACGCGCTCGCGACGTCCTTTCCATGGGAAGAAACTGTGGGAGATTGGAGAGATGGTTGCGTTTTCCTGCAAGCCATCGCGTAACACGAACTGAAAGAAGACAGAGAAATTCCTTGTCCTAAGAAACAGAGAAGAAAAATACATACCTCTCAATAGAACCGTTTTCGGAGTAGGTCGCCGCCCCTGCGACGGCCTTGAAACCACCGGCCGCCAAACCCTCGACTTTGTCATGTTTATGACCCACCCTTGAGGCCCGGTCGCAAGTGGCACACACTGGGAACGAGGCCCAGTCGAGAAGAATGTATCGCGTCCGATAGAAAACACTTGTTTTCCAGCGACCACCGTGCTCTTGTATTGCCAGTGGATTTTCGTTGATTCTTGCGTTATAATTTGGTGGCCCTGAAAAGGGCCGATTAAAATCAGTACAGTTGCTCAAACTGTTCTCCTCCTGCGGCCAAGCACATTTGAGTACGTGCATTGACTTCTACGGTGACCACACGGAGTGTCTCGGCCCGTATCTCGCAACCGCCCCGTGAATACGAGCTATTAATTGTTCCTCTACAAAAGTCCAAAAAATTTTGTACTGCTTTTGTGGCGGATACATTTTATCGATATTTTTACCGATCGATATACCGATCGAAAATTTTTTGGACTTTATATATACATATAGGGCTAATCAAGTTCTAGCGGGAAAGTCTCGTTCTACTGTCCCTCTGTCGGTGAGCGCAGGAGGTACAGCCGTCACAGCACCTCCCTGCCAGTGATGAACGATATTTGGTGTTGGGATCCAGGTGAGAAACGTAGAGACCGATTTGTACACTTACAAATATATTTCGGACGTTTCAAATATACAGCTCTGGATACAACGTATACTTCGCGGAAACAAAATGACCGATTGTCACGCAGAAGAGATGTAGAAAAATGAAGCTCGCTAATTCTAGGGATCCGCGTACTTATACCTAGAAAAGCGGAAGGGAAAGGGCAAGGATGACCAAGCCTTAGGGCTGAATCCTGACCGTCGTGATTCAGGGTTCGGAGGTGATTCAGTGGCGAAAATGCTCGAAAACATCTGAGTCATTAGGCCAGCGCGGTGTTGGCGGTTATCATGGATTGGTCATCCAACACTGGACGAGTTTCTTTCTACGATTATAGACATTAGAATCCAGGAAGGATGATGGCGATGTCGCGCAGTAAGAAGACCCACTCGATGACGAATATTTGTAAATTCAATCCTACAGACAGGATTTAGATTTCCGCATCACCAGCGAGAATCAGCTCGGAAGAGACTACGGAATCGTCGACGGCGAGGCAGTAAGTCGTACTTAAATCTATCGAGCCGTATATGCTGCTATCCTAGTATGGCCGACTGAAGGTTACGTGAAGAATCAGGCGCCGTTGATCCTCAGAGAGAATCCGCCGATCTGTTGACGTCGTTGCGGAGAGAAAAGGAAGATGGAGCGTTTCATCCTGGGTCTGCTAGAGGACTCTGCCTTAGACGTTGGGATATCGGAAGGCGATTAAGGATAGTATATATACAGGACATTTCAGCTAACTTGACCACCTTAACACTAGAACCACCCACCAGTTAGAATGACTGGTCCTTACTTATTTCTTTCGCAATAACTGAAGTTATAAAAATGTTTTCATTAGTAATTTTCCGACATACTTTTTTAATGACCCACATGTTATAATAAACATGGCTATAACAGTCTTGCTATTACAGCTATTACAGACTGCAATAACAGTCTTGCTATTATCACAAAGCAATGTATATCGTTGGATTTATTGTTCGTTAGTTTTAGTGTTAAATATATCGCGTATTTCGTATGATAGAAAAAATGTCAGAAGGAGAAAATATTCTGTTCGAAGGTGCCAATACGGTAATGGGCTGAATTTTTTCCTTAATTTTTTCTTCTTCATTCTTTGTAAGATTTGAAGGTTATCGTGTTTTTTTTTTTTAATTGGACTGCATATTTTCTTTACAACAATCTTGTAGCTTATAAAAAACCGAATCCAACGAGGTGCAATATGTTGACCTTCACGTGATCTTTAGCGAGGAAATTATGAAATGTTTGTCAGTAAGTTCAGTACGCGTTCGGGCAGGGTAAATGAAGGAATTTCAATTCCATTGAAACAATCTTAAATCTTTATTTTAGAAGGTTTTCAATATATGCACCATGAACTTGGATATATCTTTGAAAGCGGTAAATAAATTCTTGCTGTACAGTTTTAAGTTGTTCTACAGTAATTGATCTACAATACATTCATGTGTAGAGCCCTTTGTCGCATGTTTTCTGCTGTTGTAGGAACATCATTGTGAACTTTATTTTTTAGATGTCTCCACAGAAAGAAATTAAAAATGTATCCAAGATCGCGATTTTGTTAGCTGTTTTATAGAATTATAACTAAGAACAAGTTTTATCACTTAAGGTCTTCTTTGTGGAGTAATTTATACCATAACAAAAATGATGGTACACCTTTCAAGGTGTAGATTGTAAATCATTTATTGCATTAATTGTACTTTATTGTGTAGAATTTTCAAGTTTTATGCATATTTTATAAGACAAACGCCTTAATATTTAAATCTAGTGATTTCAATTACTTGGCAATTGTATTCATGTTTTTACAAACGTTCTAAATTCTAATATATTGGACCAAAAGTATTTTCAGCTTCTCAGTACCACTACATCATGTAAAAATTTCTTATACAGGGTGGTTGGTAACTGGTGGTACAAGCGAAAAGGGGGTGATTCTACATGAAAAAATAAGTCGAAAATATAGAATAAAAATTTTTCGTTTGAGGCTTTGTTTTCGAGAAAATCGACTTTGAATTTTCGCAAAGTACGCGTGCACTTGATCATGTCTCGTTATAACGGATCTCGCTGTAGATCGTTGTCTCGATGGGACACGTAAATTACGAAGTAATCACAAAAATTGCTGAAAATGTTGCCCATTCTGCCGAACACATACTTCTGCTCTCCTAATTAAATTTCTATCAACACTTTCTAACGTATTCGATTTGAAAGTAACGAAAATTCAAAGTCGATTTTCTCGAAAACAAAGTCTCAAACGAAAAATTTTTATTCTATATTTTCGACTTATTTTTTCATGTAGAATCACCCCCTTTTCGCTTGTACCACCAGTTACCATCCACCCTGTATAAAACCGAATGATGAACGACAAAAGTGAAGGCTTCAAGCTTCAAAAGAACTTTACGTCTTTTCACGTATCCTACATTCGATATGGTAAAGTGTGTTCGCCGTTAACACTTTGGCTGCCACGTCACCCACATAAGGGTGACGCAATTATTTGTGTGATTTTTAAATGAATTTTCACGTTAATATATTCATTACATCCAATCTGACGGTGGTTCAGGAATTGCAAGAAGGTTGGTGAACTACTCAGTGTCATAGATTTTGTTCTTTCGATTTTTATTTCACTCGATGACTTGCTTCGAGTTTATGCAATTTTTGCGGCAGCTGATTTGGTAGTCAATGTGTTAACCCCTTACCCTATAACACCGAGTCAGACTCGTGGTCAAGATTTCGAACAGAATCTTTTAAACATGTGTTTCCTTAATTTTCTTTAAACCGAAATAACATTCTATTGAATCTCTGATCGCATACAATCGGTGGAGAATAGCTACGCACGCGATAATTACAAATTTGACTTTTCTTTTTGTCGTTTCGCGGAAGATAAATAAAATTTAGTCACTGTTATCAAAAAATAAATCGTAGGCCAAGGGGTTAAACAAGAAAGATATAAAGAAATCTCATACAAAAATACGACTTTTATGTCATATTAAAATTATTAATTGCAATAATAATTCCCATCGATATTCTTACGACAGATAATATATTCTCATGCATAATTTATTATAATTGCAGTGTTAAATAAAAAAAAATTGTACGCTTTAAGCACGGAGTCTGTTAATAGCATTTATGATTCATATTATAAAAGTCATTTCTGAGCATCGTAAATTATCTGTAGGTAGATTTCACGTGAACATTTAATGATACTTTAATTACGCGTTTACTGACATCAAGGAACGTGTCATAAATGTTGTTTTTTTTTCAAAACAGCCATTAATCTTTTCAAAACTCAAAATAATTTAGTAAGATGAAGAGTAAAACTTTAGGATTATGTCGATCACATACATTTCTGTTTAAACATTTTAGATCATCACGTAAATTTTGTTTTATACTTAAATAAATATCACTGAGTCATACTTGTTATTATGCTGTACATTGTAATATTCAGAACCACCAAACCAGTCTTTTTCACTGGTCCCTAGTTTTTTCTTTTGCAATTATTGAAGATATAAAAATGTTTTCATCAGAAATTTTCGGATGTACTTCTTTAATGACGTATATTTTACAATAAAAATTGTATGAAGTGTTAATAGATGCAGCCTCGTTATTATTACAAAGCAATGTATGTCGTTGGATTTATTGTTCGGTAGTTTTGGTATTAATTAGCAAAGATATAAGTTTGAATTATGTACTCAGTAGTCGAAGATATTTGCACAGTATTTTACGTGAAAAATGTTTACTTTCGGAGAATTGTTAAATATGCAACGTAGGCGACAGAACTTAAGCGTTAACCCAATAAGCAGTTTTTCTATTGACGTAAGACTGTAACAACGTAGGTGTTTCCGTTTGGTCCACAAAGTAGATAGTCATTATCTTCTTCTGACAAGACTAGTACGCACGATGATTCGTCAGTTTCTATGAGTACGGGGATTTATATAGTGCGCCGAGTCGTGGGAGACATTCAGTTAAACACTGCAAGATCGTGTGTGATAAATTATTTTTGTACTACGTAGCAGTGCTCAATTCCAATACTCGTGATAGACTCCAGAGTGAATATATTTCTTAATTCAGGTATTTTATACACTCTTTTAATTAGCAATATTTTTTTAACAATTAAAAATATTGTATTAAACTTAGCTCTATTCAATTTTCTGACCTTTTGTGTAACTATTTACCGTTGAACTCAATATACAATGCTACTTAATATTCGTTAAAAAATCACAAATGATATTTATACTTCTTGGATAACATAAAATGGAATGGAGTTAATATAAACATGTTTCTCAGTTTTCTTTATCAAATGTTTATACAGTAGAATATAAGAGACACTAAATTATCTTCATGTTGTTACGAGAATGGAAATTGTTATGAGCGTGTTAGTGTGTGAAATATTGAATGCGTAATTCGATATTACCTTGACATCGCGAGTGGCTTGTTTTGTTGTGCAAAGTGAATTCCTGAGAACAAAAAAAGAACTACCATAGTGTTAAACTATTATGCGAACATATATAGTGAATCATGAAAGTATTTGAATGCTCTCAAATGAAAAGTTTGATGCCTAAAAAGTGCGAGTCACATAAACAATTACAAAATATATTTATTCATGTAATAACATACAAGTAACACTGTTATATACAGGGTGGTTGGTAACTGGTGGTACAAGAAAAAAGGGGGTGATTCTACATGAAAAAATAAGTCGAAAATATAGAATAAAAATTTTTCGTTTGAGGCTTTGTTTTCGAGAAAATCGACTTTGAATTTTCGCAAAGTACGCGTGCACTTGATCATGTCTCGTTATAACGGATCTCGCTGTAGATCGTTGTCTCGATGGGACACGTAAATTACGAAATAATCACAAAGTTTATTATTACAAAAATTGCTGAAAATGTTGTCCATTCTGCCGAACACATACTTCTGTTCTTCTAATTAAATTTCTATCAACACTTTCTAACGTATTCGATTGTTTTAAAGTATGTATATATTTCAATTCAAAGCCGGTTTTCTCGAAACCAAAACTTCAAACGAAAAATTTTTGTTGTATATTTTCGACTTATTTTTTCATGTAGAATCACCCCCTTTTCGCTTGTATCACCAGTTACCAACCACCCTGTATATTAAATTGGAAGTGTCTTCGGTAACGTTAATAATACTTATGAAAGATTTGTTGCCAATATCGGCCAAACAGACGCCATAAAAGTATTCGATCGATTAAACAAGTAATTTATTGTTAACATAAAACTAAAGTTTTAATATTTTGTCGGTCCACCATGAGCACTTATTATGGCTTTCAAACGGCGTTGCATGCTGTCAACCAAATTTTCAGTAATTTCTTTTCGAACAGTCGGTGTGGAAAGAATTCGTACATCGACCAATTTCAAATAAAACTGTGTGCGTAAACATCAGTTATAAATTTTAAGCGAAAAAAATGATTAATAAATATTCTTCGGTTTTTGTAGAAAAGATTTCGTGAAAACTAAATTTTATTTTCTTCAAGATGAACAAAAATATACATCCAGACGTAGATTTTTCTAGAGTCCACGTCTCTATTTGGTTTTCTCTCAATTTTATGACATTCATCGGAGCCAAATATGTTAAATTTGCTTTCGTCCAAAAAAAGAATGTATTTCCAAAAGTCCTTGCCTTGCTCACATACTTTTTAGCGAAATTTAGTCTCTTCTGCTTGTCGATTTTGCTAATAAACGGTTTCTTTCGGGGAATACGGCCAAGAAAATTGTTTTCACGGAAGATTCTTCGACAAAATTCCGGATGAACTTTTTCCTGAAGCTATCAGCGACTAGTCTTCTCTGCCCTTTGTGTTAATTTCTTGGGTCGACCAGAACGAACTTCATCCTGAAGAAATCCAGTTGTTTTAAATTTTTTTACCATGCAGTGAATAGTAGATTTACTTCTTCGTAATAACTTTACTATTTATTCGGACTTTTTTGCACACATTATTAACACAAATTTACACTCTTGTTAACGCTTGCTGTACTGAACAGGGAAAATGTGTAATATCAACCGAAGGAACTAATGTTTACAATTTGTCGAATTCAAGGATTGTTTTGTTTATAAGTTTTCACGTTCGAATACTTTCGTGGCGCCTGTTTAGTCAATGTCGGCGACAAATCTTTCATAAGTATTATTTACGTTGTCAAAGACACTTCCAATTTAACGTGTATAACCGTGATAGTTGTATGTTAGTACAAGAATAAAAATATTTTGCAATTGTTAATGGGCCTCACATGTTTTACGCGTCAAACTTTTTATTTGAGAGCGTTCGAATACTTTCGTGTCTCACTGTACGTCATGTGCATTTTGAAATACACATAGTGATAACGATTATACCCGTCGGAGTTGTTTAAATAATTAATGTTTCTGAAGTATGTGATTTAAGTAAGTACACTATCAATGTATAGCTATAAAGAAGATCACATGTCATTTCGACAGTTACAGGGAGAATACTGTTTATTAACATCAAGAAATTGAACGTTCCTATTGGATACAACTGTACCATTTGGATCGTGTCAAATAAATTATATTATCGGTGTTACAAGGTAAATCCTAGTGACACTCTGATTTCGCATCAGGTCTGTTTGCGGCAATAATATTTTTTAATAAGAAATTTTTCCAAACTAATGGTTCCCTAATTTTGTATTGAGTTCGTCCACGAAAACGATACCACCCTACATGTCCCTAATTTCGCATTGAGTTTGTTCTCGCACCTAACTAACAAATTGAAACCATATTTCAAGGGTAGCAACCCTTTCACGTGACTTGTAACACTCTAATAATAGGATTTTTCATCTTTAGACGTGGTTGATACTTTATGGTTAACCCCTTGTCTTACAATATCGTGTGAAACTCGTGATATAGATTTTAAACATACTCTAATAAATATTTATTAATTTTCTATGCACGTTATTAATGTTCTATGTGGTCATTGTTAATGTACATTCATTGAAGAGCATACAGCTATAAGATAGTTACAAATTCTCTTATCCTTTTAGCAAATTATGAACTACAAAGAAATTCTAATCGCTGCAAACGTAAAATAAATCGTAGGGCAAAGGGTTAACTTCAATTTTTAAATGTCACCAAGTAAACTAAGGGAGAATGGGGTAGTAGCAGCTACCGAGCGATCGTAGTACTCAAATGAAAATATGGAATGAAATGAAAATTAAATCATTAATTTATTCGTACATTAGAAAAAAGTTTCATACTTGTCATCCTAGTCAAATTTCTAAAAACAAAGAAAGATATCCTTTACTGCCACTGACTGCCTTTGGACGTATTAAAGTAAAGTAAAATAAAGTCGTTAAGTGCTATCATCTTGGGTCCGAAACATTGTATAGTAAAGTTATTTCAACTGCTCGAGGAACTATAAGATAACTGTTACAGTGTTATCCATATTATTGCGAGATATTCTTTGCTGTTAGGCAATGATTGCATGCAAACCACATAAACATGTGGCGAATGATAAAGTAAGATGTAAAAACGATAAGTTCGTAAGTAAAACCGATTCGCTGTGTCATTTTGTAATAATCTGTAATAATGTAGGATGATTGGTCTACACTATTCTGTAACATTCTAACTATTCTAACAAAACTATTTTGTTGTGTTCACTATACTACGTTTTGATTTTGTTAAATAAACTTCGGAGACAGATTCCCGCGAGCGAGCAACCAAAGAAATTCCACAATAGTGGCTACCATGAGCGGCTGAGAGTGACACCTTTAATTGAGTGGTACACTGGGTATTTAGTAAAAATTTATTTAGTAAAAATAATTTTTGGGATAGAAATTTTTAATGAACAACATGGAACTTGACGGTCGATGGAACAGATTCATTGATTGCAAGTACACATAATTTTGTGTATTAGTTGCATTAAAAATTATTGACAGAGAATATCTTAGTAACTATTTTCTGCACATCATATTTATTCGGATAGGTTTTGTAAATTCTCTCTTCTACCACAAAATTAAAATTTACATTTTATAATAAACAACTTCAATGGTCATTTATGTATCCCGATATAAAAGCACAATAGGAAAAACTAATTATTACAATACATTAAATGCTGCTCTTAAGACCACACAACTTTCATTTCAATCATTTTTTCATATACTAATAATTCACATGTAATTTAAATGACCCGGAACAAATTATTTCCGATGATAATCATTAGATCAATATTGTTGTAATGTACATACGTAGTGTAATTTCTGTAATTATGCAATTGTAATTGTGACGATTACATTGCAAATTTTGTGCAGGCATTACACAAGTTAGTAGATACAAGTGAAAACAATGGCAGTACTCCAGGAATTTAATAACACGTTTGATTCATGACTTGTTGAAATTACGAAGAGAAAATGTCGATGATTATGTGCCTTCTGTTTTGCTGCATTTAATGCAAATTATTTTTTTATCTTACATAACATTACGCAATCTGATGAAATCTACTACTAATACTCCTGGTGTCCATGTACCACATGGCATCACATTTACCGAACACAGTAACCAATAGATTTTTTTGTTCTTTTGTTATATCATATATAAACCTAATTGTTTATTATGTTCGCAAACGACGTCAATAAAATCGATTCTGTAATTGTAAGTCCGTATGTGATGAATGTGTGCAAAAATCATGATCATAACGGTAATGGACTGACTGGTAATTCGAAAATAATTACTTAATCGCTATATCGTATCTAATTACGTATTCAGCTCATTGTATAACACACTATTTCTGATGCCAAAGCAGCTTCAACAACACTTTGAAGCTCTTATATTCTACTGTTTCGATATTCAACATATTACAATTAAACGTGTTATTAGCACTTACAGCAAAACTAACTGTTTAACAAATTGTCAGAGCTTATAGTTGTACTCAATATTACATTGAACGATTAGTACTGCGGATAGGAAGGGTTATAATAAGTGAAAGAGAGAGAGAGAGAGAAGGAAAGAGCAAAGCGAGTGAATGCGCATGCGAGCTACAAAACGGAGAAAACAGAGAGTGAAGAATAGAAGTCGAACGTTTGCGAGATTCGAAGACGCGTTTTACCGCGGCAGGTGTGAGAACGCACGTGCTTTATTTCTTTTAATTAATAAAAAGTTTTTGTATACGAAAACTGTGATCTAAGTTTGAAGAACCGGTTCTGAATCCTCATAAATGGTAGCAGAGTGTGGTTCGTAATTTAAAGAATGTGATAAAGAAAAAGAGTGTAAACTAATTCCTTTTTTATTCTGAAACTTTTGGGCCTAACGTAGCTCATAAGATAGCTTATATAATGTACAATAAAAAAATAAATATACTTAAAAATATATGCCTATGTATTGGATAGTAGAAAAACCATTGAGATTTTTGTCACTAGATGTTGTTTAGTGTCATATATCGGTCAACACTAATCAGACTGTGTCATACTGACGCTTACTTGAGAGGTGAAATTTCAGTCTACAATTTTCATGCAGACAGTTTTGTATTTCGTCGGTCGTGTCTAAAGTAATATTAGTATAAAAATTAGTGAAACCCGTTGCAGTTTTTTTTTTGACTTGGAGGAATGTATTTATGCATACAGCGCCACCCTTTGGAGGCGATGACCACCTAGGCTACTAGAAGCAAAGTAATACACTCCGCAACAAAAAGATAGCACACTTTAAAATTAACATAATTTTTATTTATCTAACATTACAACCCAGGTTTTGTTTTTATACGTTCTTACAAAATACCTCTATTAATATACTCAAATGAAATTGAACTGAATTTTACCAGTCTATACAATTTTATTTAAAAAAAAAGAACTTTTAAGGAAATATAGTGGGACAAAATGATAGCACATTTAATTTAAAATTATGTATAACAATAAATCAACAAATGATATTTAATGCTTAATATCTTGTGGCTCCTTCTTTACATTTAATAACAGCCATCATTCTCTTTGGCAAAGCTTTATAGAGTTTCTTAATAGTTTTTGCTTTAGTTGCTCCCACTCATCTTGAATACATATTTTTAATTCGGCAATATTTCCAAATTTTCTGCCATTTCCATATACAGCTCGGGCAAGATTTCGCCAACAATTTTCAATAATGTTAAGGTCGGATGACCTTGCTTGACAATCCAAAACGCGAATTTTTTCTTGAGAAAATGACTCTTTTACTACTTTTATAGTATGTACTGCGGTATTATCGTAACGTACGTGTTTATTTGTCCCTTAATCATTTCCAAATACATTTTGCTATTCATTTTTCCTGTTATAAATTTGATTTCCATTTTACCATAGTACCCGAAATCGCACCAAATCGTCGCACCACCACTTCCCATTTGACGACGACTCAAAAACTGTTCCTCTTTTCGCATATTGTGAAAATAGTAATTACAAACCATCAGGTCCATCCAAGTTAAACTTGTTTTCATGCGTAAATATTATTCTTCGCCATTTCTTTCGCATATGAATATTCTTTTCCGCAAAGTGTAATCGATTCATCTTATGTTGTACAGTTAATCAAGGCTTTCTCTTCAATTCTCTTCGTATTATGCATTTATATTTATGTAAAACGCGTCTCACATCTTTATATCAGTGTCTACAGCAACCCTTTGAGCAATTTGCTTTGCTGTCATCTTAGAATTTGATGCTGCTGTTAGTATCGCACGTCGTTCCCGGGCATTTAGACTTTGCGGACGTCCAGAACTCTTCTTTTTATCTTAGTTTCCCGGATTTTCAAGAAATTCATTGTTACTTTTCGACTTCTATTAATAATGTGACTATTTTTGTCATTGAGTATTGTTCTTCTTTCAATTTTATTATAGCATCAATTTCACATGCGTACAATCTCTTTCCGCGACCCATTTTTAATAATATGTCGCCTTTTTCGAACAAATATACAACACGAAATAATATCACGGACTTTATTAACTACAGTTAAGAGCAAAACTGGACACACAAACGGAATTCTTGCAAAAATAATATTTTATTCCTTGTTTGCATGTAAAATACAAAAGAAACAAAATATACAGTACTAAGTACAATGTTTTAATACATATAAATTTTTTTTGTGTAGTCGGTTCTGCACCATAAAGCAATTATAAATAAACATTCCAGTTTTGTGCAGATTTAATACTTCATCCATAAACCTTTGTCCTTGATGGTATGTTGCATGCGTTCAGGCATACTTGAAACTATATTTTCGCAGTATTCTTTAGTAATTGGGTACCATTGTTCTTGCATTCTTTCCCACAAATCGTTTACTGTCGCTGACGGAGCGTTACAATCATTCGCTAGTTTCATTTCATTCCAGAATACTGCGAAAATATAGTTTCAAGTATGCCTAAACGCATTCAACATACCATCAGAGCCAAAGGTTTATGGACGAAGTATTAAATCTACATAAAACTGGAATGTTTATTTATAAATGCTTTATGGTGAAAAACCGACTACATAACAAAAATTTGTATGTATTAAAATAATAAGGATATTAAGATCGTTGAAAATTTGTTGGACAGTAAAACATTGTACTTAATACTGTATATTTCGTTTCTTTTGTATTGTACATACAAACAAGAATGCGAAGAGAACACGAAAAAGCGAAATCAGAAATCGCGAATATTTCGAAGTTGAAAATAAAGAAATCGCAACTATTAAAGGATGTCCTAAAATTAACGCAAGGTTTGAATTAAATAGAAAACACAGTTTTTAGTCTTTAGATTGTTATTTTTTCATTGAATCATAAAGTACATAGGATAGGGTTATTTATGGAATAACACATCGGGCAAATGGCCTTCACGGCTTTGCTGGCACATACGCACTCTTTTGTCGAAATTTTTCATGACCTTTCTGCATAATTATGGCTGAATTTCGTTGATGCAGCGTTTAATTTCCTCTTGTAATGCACGGGTGATTGTGGGCTTGTTGACATAGACCTTTGACTTCAAAGAACCCTATAAGAAGAAATCTAGATGTGTTAAATCACACGATCTAGGGGGCCAATTCTGATCACCGAAACGAGAGAGTACACGACTAGGAAATGTCTCATGCAGTAATTGAATTGTTTGACTGGCTGTATGGCATTTGGCACCGTCTTGTTGAAACCACATATTGGCCACATCGATAGCATCCAATTTCAGCAGAAAGAACTGTGTTATCATGTCGCTATATCGAGCACCAGTAACAGTTACTGCTTGACCAGCCTCATTTTCAAAAAAGTATGGTCCAATGATGCCTCCAGCCCAAAATCCGCACCAAACAGTGACACGTTGTGGGTGCATTTGTTGTTCGACAATCACATGTAGGTTCTCCGAACTCCAAACACGGCAATTTTGGCGATTAACAAAGCCATCGAGGTGAAAATGTGCTTCATCGCTTAGGATGATTTTGTTCGAAAAATCAGCATCCACTTGTTGATGTTCAATAATCCATTTCACGAACTCTCTTCGCTGTTCATGGTCATTAGGCTTCAGTTGTTGTGTTAATTGAATTTTGTAAGCATGGAGACACAGATCTTTTGTGAGTATACGCTGTAGAGAGCTTCTTGAAATTTGCAATTCTTGTCCACGACGCCGAATTGATGTTCCTGGGTTTTCATCAACACTCTGACGCACTGCTTCGATATTGACATTTGAAGGGCTTGTTTTTGAACGACCGGTGTGTTTAGCATCTCCAACTGACCCAGTCTCCCGGAATGTTTCAATTAATTTTTTCACAGTTGACAAGGTTAAAACATTATTTTAACCATATTTTGTATAAAATTTTCGAACTGCGGCCGCCAAACTTTCATTAGTTTTGAAATATTGTTCAATAATGCAAACACGTTGTTGTATCGTATAACGCTCCATTTCTACGAATCCTAAACTCTCAGCTATCAAATTGTTCTTCTTTCAGGGTTGCCAACAATTTACTGCAAAAATGGCAGCAAATTCAAATCTTACACCCCCGCTTGGGCGCTTCTGACCTTAAAAAAACCTGCCCCTTAAGCTTAAGCACTTGAAACTAAAGAGGTTTCGTTGCATTCCAACACTTTTGTTTCTTGTCAGCAAAATATCTTAGTTGTATTATATAATTGTTATACGATTATAGAAGATTTGAATGTTGCAAAGGTTACTAGTTACTAAAATGTTGTAGGTTATCATACAAAGAAAAATGAATTGTAAAATGTATGTGTGTGTGTGTGTGTGTGTGTGCGCGCGCGCGAATGCTTGCGAGAAAGGGTTATGATAGGTGAAAGAGATAGAGAATGAGACAGCAAAGCAAGTGAATGCGCATGCGCATACGAGAAAACTGGAAAAGAGAGAGTAGATTAAAAGAAAACGAGCATTTGCGGGATCTGAAGACTTGTTGTACCGCGACAGGCGTGTGGAAGTGTGTGCTTTGTTTGGTATAATTAATAGACGGTTCTTTTAATACACAAAATGTGATCCAAGTATGAAGAACCGATTCTGAGTTCCTTCAAGTATTTTTGAAAGTGCTAATAAAATTGGAGGTGAAATATGACTTCTTCACGCCACTTCTGGTATCACACAATCAACATTCAACGTAAGCGTCTCTGTCATTTCCATTATTCACTTAAACTTTCTTCCACTATGGACTGTCCGCGACCATTGCAAAATTCGCATTCGTTAGTTATCATTTACTTTTCGAAAGTTAATCTCCAGTGATCGTGCATGCAACCGTTATCAACCTGTTCTGTCGCCATAGATAAATATATACAATGAGGAAAACAGGAATATTCATACCCTTATAATTTTGCAATTTAAATGATTGTTATTTCTTAACAATGCATGCCACGGTATTCTTATTAACGGCAATGTGTACTTTATTATCTATGCCTTCAAATTTATATAAAGTTTACTCGAAATAAAACTGTCAATATAACAAAAATGTAATTTTAAATACATTATAAGAAAAGTGGCCTTACAAGAGTGTTTGTATCCATATAATACTATAACAAATTGTACAATATTACAACTGGTATTTGGAAAGACCTCTTTTGGGCCTTACAATGGATTAGAGATATTTCTTTGTGCATTTTGACTCAATATTACTCCCGATTTCCACGATCTTTTGTTTTACTATTGTTTTTGTTTGTTATTACAAAATTTTGCAATTTCCTTTCCACTTCAACTCACAAATGCTTTATACAATTGACATATAAGCTTTGAGAAGGTGTTGCTAAGATTTTTACTATACAGTGGCTCAAAGTAAAACTCGGACACTGACATTTTTGGGCCTTATGAAGCGATTGGTAGGGTAAGAAAAGAATATAAATAAAAAATTAAGCTATTTTTAGTAAGCTTTATTCAAGGTTATATAAATTCACTAAAAACAAAAACAAAATTTATTTACATTAAGTCATAAAAAAACAAAGTTTAAAAAGTAATGGAATTTGACCTCAAAATAAAACTCGAACAGTAGACAATTTTCTTGTAGATATGTACATATGTTTTATGCTATTTTTATTTGATATTAATATTTTGTTGGTAGTCTTTTATTTGCTCTTGCAGCTTTTAATAGATTCGGCATGGACCGTACTAGTTTTTCGCAATACGAAGGATTAATATTTGCCCATTCCTCTTTTAATGCTTTCTTTAAATCTTTAGCTTTAGGAATAATGTGGCATTTCAATTTT
>CM052088.1:14431753-14448348 GCA_028453745.1 Agapostemon virescens
CTATATGGCACGTGACACCGTCTTGTTGAAACCACATATTGGCCACACCAATAGCATCCAATTTCGGCAGAAAGAACTGTGTTATCACGTCGCGATATCGAGCACCAGTAACAGTTACTACTTGACCAGCCTCATTTTCAAAAAAGTATGGTCCAATGATGCCACCAGCCCAAAATCCGCACCAAACAGTGACACGTTGCGGGTGCATTTGTTGATCGACAATCACATGTGGGTGATTGGGACCCCAAACACGGCAATTTTGGCGATTGACAAAGCCATCAAGGTGAAAATGTGCTTTATCGCTTAGGATGATTTTGCTCGAAAAATCAGCATTCACTTGTTGATGTTCAATAATCCATTCCACGAACTCTCTTCGCTGTTCATGGTCATTAGGCTTCAGTTGTTGTGTTAATTGAATTTTGTAAGCGTGGAGATACAGATCTTATGCGAGTATATGCTGTAGAGAGCTTCTTGAAATTTGCAATTCTTGTCCACGACGCCGAATTAATGTTTCTGGGTTTTCATCAACACTCACGCACTGCTTCGATATTGACATTTGAACGACTTGTTTTTGGACGACCGGTGTGTTTAGCGTCTCCAACTGATCCAGTCTCCCTGAATTTTTCAATTAATCTTTTCACAGTTGACAAGGTTAAAACACTATTTTAACCATATTTTGTATAAAATTTTCGAACTGCGGCCGCCAAACTTTCATTAGTTTTGAAATATTGTTCAATAATGCAAACACGTTGTTGTATCGTATAACGCTCCATTTTTACGAACCCTAAACTCTCAGCTATCAAATTGTTCTTCTTTCAGGGTTGCCAACAATTTACTGCAAACATGGCAGCAAATTTAAATCTTGCGTTAATTTTGGGACACCCTTTAGAATCTTTTGCACTTCGAACTAGTACGCACGGTAGAACATTTTAAACCACGAATCAGGACTCATCTATAGAACAAACAATAGATTTATATTTGCCAATGCAAAATACGTTGGTCTGTTGTCTTAAATTAGACCGTTATTGCCTTGAACAAGCGGCAATTCTGACGGAACAAATACTCGAAACAGAGTAAAATTTCTGATAAAGTTCGCTATGTTTTGCAATTTTACTACGAAAAAGGCAAAAATGCTGCACAAGTCCGGGAAAAAATTGGTGGTGTTTACGGTCAAGATGCTTTATAAGCGCTCATGTGATTGCTAGGGAACTAAACATTCATCGTTCAACCGTTTTGGATCATTTGCAGAAGACTGAATAGAAAAAGAAGCTCCATGTTGGGTGTTTCATGCTTTAACAGAGAAAAATTTGATGGATCGAGTTTCCATCTGCAAATCATTGCTCAAACGTAATGAAATCGAACCATTTTTGAGCTTGGTTGAGAAGTTTTGATGCATCCACCGTATAGCGCCGAGCTTGCATCATCAGATTATCGTTTGTTTCGATCTCTGTGAAACTGCCTTGATTGTAAAAAGCTGGATTCAAAAAAGGACTGTGAGAATCTCTTGGCCATGTTTTTAGCCGATAAATCACAGATGTTCTATTCCGATGAGTTTATGGCTTTACCCTAAAAATGGCAAAATGTCATAGATAATAATAGAAACGAAAATAAAAGAAATATTTAATAAAAAAAATGACTAAAATCTCTCAAAACTTTTCCGACTATCCAATATTCTACGAAGAATATTGACTGGCATTATTTACCGAAATCCAATACATAATGTTACTATAATTCGTTAAATAGTGAAATGATTGATAAGGTCTGAGTTGAGTGAATGGATGAGTTAATACACACATGCTTTCCTGTTTTTTTTTATATCAAATGTTTATATGTTAGAATATAAGAGACACAAAATTATTTTCCTGTTGTTACGAGAGTGGAAATTGTTTCTCATATAATGATCCGCAGTGTTTATGAGCGTGTCAGTGTTTGTAATATTGAATATGTAATTCGATATTACCTTAACCTCGTAAGTGGATTGTTTCGTTGTGCAAAGTGAATTTCTGAGTGATGAGTTTCTTTTTCTCTGCTGGTACATACATAGATCGTAGGCGTAGCATTACAAATAAAACGAAGAACGTCAAATAATGAGATAATCGGATAGTTAGATAATAAAAAAGATCAGATATCATTTCGACAGTTCCGGGGAGAGTACTGTATAAAAACATCAAGAAATTGAACATTCCCACTGAATACAACCTTATCGTTTCGATCGTGTCAAATAAATTATAATGTCGGTGTCACAAAGCAAACTAATAATCCTAGTGACTCCCTGATTTCGCATCAGGTTTGTTCGCGACATAACATTTTTTAACAAGAAATGTTTCCAAACCAATGGTTCCCTAATTTTACATTGAATTCGTCCACGAAAACGATACCACCCTACAGGTCCCCAATTTTGCATTGAATTCGTCCTCGCACCTAACTAATACATTGAAACCATATTTCACAGGTAACAACCCTTCCACATGACTTGTAACGCTCTAATAATAGGATTTTTCATCTTTAGAGGTGGTTGATATTTCATGGTTAACCCCTTGCCTCACGATATCGTGTGAAACTCGTGATATAGATTTTGAACATACTGTAATAAATATGTTATTAATTTTCCATGCACGTTATTAATGTTCTATTTGGTTGTTGTTAATGTACATTCATTGAAGAGCATATAGCTATAAGATAGTTACAAATTTTCGTATCCTTTTAGCAAATTATAAACTACATAGAATTTCTAATCACTGCAAACGTAAAATAAATCGTAGGGCAAAGGGTTAACATCAATTTCTAAATTTCACCGAGAAAAGGGGGGAATGGGATAATAGCAGTTACTAAGCAATCATTGTAGTCAAACGAAAATATGGAATGAAATGAAATTTTAATTCTTCACTTATTCGTACAATAAAAAAAGTTTCATACTTATCATCCTAGTCAAATTTCTAAGAATAAGAAAGATAACCTTTATTGCCACTGCCCGTACCTTTGAGAGTATTAACCCTTTGCACTCGAAGCTGTTTTAACTTCAATCCCAATGCATTTTTTCTGACCTAGAACATTTTCATTCTACGCGATATATTTCATCTTATGCATACAAAATTTGTTTACTATTACTCGTCCTTGCAACGATTAAATTTTTACGAATTTCTTTGACACATGCATAGCGATGTAGAGATTGTTTTAAACAGTGCTGCAGCTATTTGCAGTGGTGTCTGAGAGTCACCGTTCGGGTGCAAATGGTTAAAGTAAAGTTAAGTCTCGTTAAGTGCGAAAACTTCGGGTCCGGAACGTCGTATAGAAAAGTTATTTCAACTGATCGAATAAGTACAAAATAACTATCACGGTGTTATTCCTAATAGTATAGAATATTCTTTGCTGTTAAGCAATAATTGAATTAGAATCGCATAAACATGAAACGACTTATATAGGAAAACGTAAACAAGAAGAATTAAAAATTTTCAATGAAATTTTCAATTACAAATATTCAATGAATAACGGAACTTGACAGTCGATCGAGCACATTTGGACCGTTTAATGAGAATGAAAATGAAAAAATTTAATGAAAAAATGAGATATGACGTAATTTATGCTTAATTTAGTGTAAACTTTTTGTTTATAACTAGTTAGTATTTAATATCTTCAAAAATTCCAATGCTTTGTTCAATTTAAAATTGGCCGGTAAAAGAAATTGAGTAACCATTGATTATGAAAGTGGTGTAAGTCCAATTTCCATAGACAGGTGGAGGGGTTACTGGCCACTGGTGGCTTCATAATTGTTTTATTTCACGTGCCGAAAGTTACTATTTTAGGTTACTTATTTTAATTTCCTCCAACAATGGATAATTTCATATTCACATCAGATAGTGATATAGGTAAGAAGAAATAGTAAATCAATGTTATTTTATGACAAATGAAAATATTTATTTTATTTTATTTTATTTTAAATAAATTTACACAGAAATAAGAAATAATTCCACTATGAAAAACAAATTAATGAAACGTAAAAAGAAAAGAAGAATTATAGAGATAGAATCTTCATCAGATGACGATATTGTTACTGAGAACTTGGATTCTGCAAAAGAAAATAAAGAAAAATATACGCAACGAGTAAACAAAATTAGCATTGGAAGGGCATTAATAATTAATAATACCAATATCTTGTGTTAAGTTTAACAATATATAAATATAATTAATGTTCAAAATAAAAAATACTAATTCTATTTTATTTCTTGTTATTATTTATAAACAAAATTGGATTACTATGAAATATATTTTAAGTGATATTTGTTATTTCAGAATTGAAATTAAATGATATTTACAATTGACTAATTATGAAAGTGGTGTAAGTCCATTTGCAGCCTGGAAATATATATTATTTTCGTTAAATTCGCCTAAAAGAAATTTATGTAGTCAAATTACATATTGATAAATTAGTACAAACATTCCCAGACAGATAATTAACCTATATTTTTTAATTGTCAGATCTGCTAACATTTAATTTTCTCGAAACAAACGAAAATGGACTTGCATCACTTTCAAAATATACGGTCCATTTACTGATTGCAAATGGAGGACATTTCGTGCATCAGTTGCATTAAAAATTATTGAAGGAGAACGTATCAATAATTTTTTTTGTTTCACATCATATCTGTCTCGATAGGTTTTGTCGATTCTCCCTTCTACTACAGAATTAAAATTTACATTTTATAATGAACGAATTGAATGGTCGTTCATGTATCTCGATAAAAAAGCACGATAAGAAAATCTAATTATACAATGAATGCTTCTCTTGACATTATACAATTTTAATTTCAAACATTGTTAGATGCGAATAATTTACATGTAATTTCAATTGTTGATTGACCGTGTATGGATCATTTCCAATGGTAAAGATTGTTTTTATAGTATATCTCATGCAGACGTTAGACAAGTTAATAGATAATAATTGTAAGCAGTGGAAGTGCTTCCGGAATTTTTTACACGTATTATTTATGAGTTGTTAGAGTTATGAAGAGAAAAAGTGTATGTTTACGTCCTTCTGTATGTTGCATGCAAAGTAGATGATTTTTATGTCGCATGAAAATACGCAGACCAGTGATGATGACTAATACTCTTGGTGACCATGTTCCACATAGGTATATGTATATTTCATGGATTTCGTTATATGAAAAGAAAAACTTTTATAACCACAGTAGCTCACAATATAACGCGCTATTTCTGACGTCATAACGGTTTCAACATTGCTTAGCAGATCCTATATGTATCAACTTAAAAAAAAATGAGGGAACCGGAATGGTAGTCGATCGACTACCGCACTGACCCACGGAGCTCTCCCCGTTTCTCCTAAGTTCCTCTACTCTGTTCTGATATGGGTGATCCTGATATTACATACAGTGAGCGTAAAAAGTATTCGTACAATAGTCAATTTGAACATGAGCTCTGCAGAACTTTGTTTATTCGGTTTGACTAGTAACATCAAATGAAAAGTCCCTCGATACCAAATAATTTTGACCTGATGGATTTTTTCCTATTACCAATAGCAGCCAAGTTATTCGGGTGGCCACTTTCAAGTACTCCACCCTGTATATATAAATCAGTGACGGATAAGGTTGTAGCAGGAAAAGGCATCTAATTGTCCACCTGTCCATCTGTCGGCGCGCGTAGGAAGTAGAATCGCCACAACAATATTTTCAGACTTTTAGAAAACGTTTTATAAACATCGGCACAGGACGTTCTTAAGACATCCCACATTGTAAATGGTACCTGCGTTTAACATTTACAGAACGCCCCAAGAGCGTACGGAACATTCGTTGCAGACATAAGATTCAACCTTAGGTATTCTCCTCCTACTCTGTAGCAATTTTCTGCATTCCTATTTTAACTTTTCTTCATCGCCACCAGTTTCGTTCAAGACCACATCTACTTCCGATCTTTCCTAAAACTTTACGCGAATGTAAGTAAAGAAGCATACCGTTCCATTTAAATAAAACAGAGATAACCTTCGTATCTCCTTGACGCCTCCACCTATCAAAAAGCTAACAACATCGGATGAATAGCCGCTCGATACCAAATAATTTTGGCCTGATGCATTTTTTCCTATCACCAATAGCAGTTATTCAGGTGGTTAGTTGTCTAGAACTGTTTAGACATCGCGTCTGGGTCTGTGCTGCGATCAAGTAGTTCACTGTCGTTTTTGAGATATTTATGGGCATGCTTAGCCGGAAGATTTAGTTACGGACTTGAGTACGGCTGGAAGTCAAGCATTTTGTTTTCGACCAGGGAAACAAACCAGCCGTACTCCTCTCAACGACAATCGACGCATCGCACACCCACCCGCAGCGGAAAGGCGACACCAGTTTCGGGGAAAGATCCTTGAACAAGAGATCTTTGTGCAGCGTCTTACGAGGCTTCGTGAGAAAATGAAATCGCGAAGTCAGTAGACGTTGCATAATTTTAGGATTACGCCCCAGACTGATAATTCGTCCCCCATTTATCCCTACCAAAGGAAAAATCATTTTCCGAACTTTGGTAGGGACACGCCGAGGTGAATTCGGCGGATCCTGGGACCAAGATCGAGAGAACTGTACGAATCTTGAACGTGTACGCACCTTAGAACTATCTGAATTTGGAACGTGTACATATCTCAGAACTGTTAGAACTTTTACAATCTTGAACGTGTACGCACCTCAGAACTTAACTATCTTAATCTTGAACTTGTACATATCTGAGAACTTTTACAATCTTGAACGTGTACGCACCTCAGAACTCTTTGAACTTCGGACTAGTACGCGCTACAGAACTGTTAAGTCGCGACAGCGCCTTAAGAATATTTTTAATTAACGAAGAGGTTTATGGCACGGGCTCCGACGTTCCGCTATTTTTGAGGACCCATTCAGCTGAATGCCAGATGTGTCAGGTAGTATTTACCAAATTTCGAACATACATTATTAGGGTGGTCCTCGGTGGACACGTGCGCGGCCGAGACGCCGACTTTGTACTCAATAACAATTGAGGTGCCATAAACCTCCAGATGTGCAACACCGGACATTAGAGAGCGTGCGACCATCCTCGGGACGGTACCTGGGACGTACCGTCTTGGAGAAAATTCGATACTAGACTCACCCCACCAGTGCAGGGTGGGCGGCAAATTAAGAAACCAATCATGGTTTACATAGGTCTTTGCATGTGCTCATTGGTGGTGGATGTTTCCACCCCATCAATGAGCAATAGTATAAATACTTGTGCATTGCGAAGTGTTACGACGCTGGTTTGCTATACTTTACGAATCATTTTACTAAGTTTAAGGGCAACATTGTAACATAGTGTAACGGGTCTAGTCAGGAGTGTATATATTAACATTAAAATCCACAAGTGCAACTACAATTCTTGTACCGGTCAATTTGATTATCGCCATCCTTTTATTGCTCACATCACCTTACAATCGCTGCCGAGCCCTGTCACGACGCCGAACAAGAACAATTTAGAACTTTGAACGTGTACGCAACTTTGAACATTTAGAACTTTGAACATGTATGCCCCTTTGAACATTGAGAACTTTGACCGTGTACACACCTTCGAACATTTAGAAGTTCAGAACTTTCGAAACTTTAAAACCTTACTAACAATAGATTGTATATTTGCGGATGCAAAATACGCGAATCTATTGTGCTAAAATAGAGCGTTATTGCCTTGAACCAGCGGCAATTCGGACGGAACGAACGCTCGGAACATTGGTTTTTCGAGCCGAATAGAAACATTGTTCCGTCAAACGCTCGTAACATCAGTTTTAATACATTGGTGACCGATGACGAGTTAACTCGTCCTTGCACTTGCATTATCTATTTCTATTTATTAAACCCAGGGCGATATAGAATATTGCAAAAGCTTTGCGCATCGTGTTTAGTCGTGTCCGCTTTATAATAAAGAAAATACTTTTTTTGGTATTTAGGTTTTTATCACAATTTTCGTAATTAAAAAATTTCAACCATGACGGAACGTAACGGTGAAGAAAGTTTCAATGAATTATGCGGGTGACATGGCATAGTTTCTGTGTAAAATTATCGGTCAGCAAAGTGTTAAGTGCCTCACCGTGTATACTTACAGTGGCTCAAAGTAAAACTCGGACACTGACATTTTTTGGGCTGTATGAACCGATTGGTAGGGAAAGAAAAGAATAAAAATAAAAAATAAAGCTATTTTTAGTAAGCTTTATTCAAAGTTATATAAATTCACTAAAAACGAAAACAAAATTTATTTACATTAAGACATAAAAAAACGAAGTTTAAAAAGTAACGGAATTTCACCTCAAAATAAAACTCGGACAGTAGAAAATTTTCTTATAGATATGTCCATATGTTTTATGCTATTTTTATTTGATATTAATATTTTGTTGGTAGTCTTTTATTTGTTCTTGGAGCTTTTAATCGATTCGGCATGGACCGTACTAGTTTTTCGCAATTCAATGGATTAATATTTGCTCATTCCTCTTTTAATGCTTTCTTTAAATCTTTAGCATTAGAAATAATGTGGCTTTTCAATTTTTCTTCTACGTACACCCAAAGATGTTCGATTACATTCAAATCAGGTGATTGAGCGGGAGTTTCGATTACATGTGGGCAATTATAAAGTAACCATAGACGAACATTATGAGCCCGATGCTTTGGATCATTGTCCTGGTAGAAACTGTAAGAATCGGCAATACCTAACTTTTCCACACTATCCCTTAAATTCTTCTTCAAAATCTGTAGATATTTTGTCCGATCCATGATCCCGTCAATAATGTAGAGATTTTCTGGTCCAGCAGCTAACATACATCCCCACACCATTATTGAACCTCCCCCATGTTTAACAGTAGGTCGTAAATTCTATTCCTTGTACTCCTCATTAGGTTTTCTCTCCCATTAAAAATATTTTTTCTTAATATAATCCTTATTGTTTCTGAATTAGCTTCTTTTCCTAAATGTATTTTAGCTTCAGTAGCTAATTTCGGGACACATAATTGTGGGTTTTTTCTAATTTGTCGTGCGATCCAACGCTCCGCGGATTCTGCAAATCTTCCGTTGACTTAGTTTTGGTTTATTTTCCACATTATTTCTGGATCTAAAGCGTTTTATAATATCATGAACTGTAGAGTGACTGCGTTTCACTATTGATGCAATGTTTCGTACAGACAAACCGTCTCTAAATTGACTTATAACAAGTTCCCGGAGTTCTAATGACGTTTGTCCACATTGTCTAGCCATTTTGAGAAATTAAAACAAAATTTCACAGAAACTAACGACTTACGTCAACTAAAACGCACATAAAATGAAAGTATGAAGAAATGAAGGATGATTCACCGCGTTTCATTTGTTTTTCCCACAGGATTACCAACTGTCCGAGTTTCAGTTTAAGGCTAGTTTTCATGACTTTTAACATTTCCATTTTGCTTTGAATTATCGTGAATAATTTCTGTCTTTGCTTAATAAATTTTATATGACCTTAAGTGTAAATTATTGAAAATAATTTTATTTTTCATTTAATTTGTTTTCTTATACTAATAATAACCTCAGAAAGTGAAAATATATAGGTGTCCGAGTTTTACTTTGAGCCACTGTATACGTATTTCAATTACAAAAACATTTGATGCTTCCTATCACTGTTGTGACATCCCGAAGTTATCTAATTCAAAACTATTTGTGTATTTATAGATAACAGCCAATTTCAAGATCCTTCATGAGGAACGAATGCATGTAGTAAAACAAGATGTTTACGAACCTAGAAATTTTCTTCGCTGTCTCGGCGGTACTTGTTGCACTGTATTATTACTTCACGATACACTTTGATTTCTGGAATGTACGAGGTGTACCAGGACCTAAGCCTTTGCCAGTTTTTGGTAATGTTTTTCTTTCTATGTTTGGGTTGAGTATCGTACCGTTGTATTTGTTAAAGCTTCGCAAACAGTATAAAAATGAGCCAATGTTTGGTATAATGGTGAGAAGAACGCCCGTTCTTGTTTTACAAGATGCAAATCTGATAAAAGACGTTTTTATCAAGGACTTTGGGAAATTCGTTGATCGGGGATTCATTGAAGTTACCGAAAAAGTAAGTACTTGTTTATGAAGGTACATAACAAATAGAAATAACAAGTGGAGAAAGTATTTCATTATTTTTGGGGAACAGGTGATTTTCAATTTATGATTTCTTTCGCAACATTGTTGCATGAGACAAGTGAAGTGTAATGTAGCAATAAAATGTTGCTGGAAAAATTATATTAGGTAATTGTCGACAACAATGAACACGGTTCTAATGATCTTGACATACAGTGGGGGACAAAAGTATTCGTACACTCTTCAAACCTAAATAACTTTTTTAAGATCGCACCAAACGTCTTGACTTTTTTTGAGCAACTAGCAGCATTGATTTACTAAATGATATGCAAAAATAATTTTGAAATCATTCTAACTGGTAGAAATTACGTAGGAAAGTAGAAACGACATTTTTTAATACATTTTTATTTCAACTCGTAATGAAAATTTAAAATATGCGTTTTTCAGAACTGTGTTAGTTATACACATGCTGAAAATCTCACCGAAATCGATTGAACATTGAACGATTGAACAATAAATATTTACTAAGAACGTCAAATACAATTTCCTAATACAAAAATGTGTTATCATTGATATAGGCGGAGCCAATATCGGCGCATCTATTCCTCCTAGAACCAAAAAGATGGCAGGTGATGAGAAAACGATTATCTCCAGCATTTACATCCGGTAAATTGAAAGGAACCTTTTCGCTCATTCTTGAGTGCTCCGAACACATGCGGGACTATTTAAAAACACTAGTTGACAAAAATGAACCTATCGACACCCGAGAATTGGCAGCCAAATACACGACTGACGTTATTGGTAGCTGTGCATTTGGAATCGAAATGAACTCTCTGTCAGAAAAAGAAAGTGAGTTTCGCCAAATGGGCAGGAAAATTTTTGAAATAACTTTGTCGAATGTCATCAAATTTAGAATGAAAGAGTGCGTCCCCAAGCTATACGAGCTCTTGAGTTACGTATTGCCACATGATGAACTATCACAGTTTTTCACAAAACTTACGGCCGAAACAATGGACTATAGGATGAAGAACAATATTGTCAGACCTGACTTTATGAACATTCTTATCGAACTCAAAAAGAATCCGGAGAAAATCCAAGACTTTGGTATGTATTTCCATAAATATTTGAGATTATGTTTATTCGGAGTACAAATAAGTCTGCGCCGTTTGAAATCAGATAACGCAACAACTAAATTATGGCGGCTAGTGTCAGATGTAAGACACCATATCGCAAAGTTGTACATCTGTCAACAACGTAACCTCGAAATATTAGCGATTGTCAGCGTCGTATATTTTTTCGTGCGAAAATGTCGAGTTTTGAGCCAACTAAACGTCATTTACGGGAAGTTTTGATTTACTTCTTCAATTTGAAAAAATCTGCAGCTGAGGCTCATCGATTGCTCGTAGAAGCATATGGTAACGCTGCATTAACCCTTTCGCTACGGCAGTCCCGTCCGCCGAAGGGCCGTTACTGAACGGAAAATCGCGCCAGAAATATGTACAGTGCGCGTAGTTTTTGTATGTACGTTTTTCTAAGTCTTAAATAACAACTGTGCTGAGTGAAACAAGAGCAGTTTTAAAAAGTAATTAATCCGATATGTCAATAAAATCAACAGAAAAATGTTAGCATCGACTACAGATGGCTCTTGTGTACACATCATTTGGATGCCGCATACAGGGTGAGTCACCAAACTTTTGCACCTCAAGTATCTTTGTTGTTTCTAAAGATACGTAAAATATGGTAAAGACAAAGTTGAATGGTACATTGGGGCTGACACGATGCTATAAAAAATTTTGTTTTTATGTCATTTTTTAATGATATCAAGGCCACCTTGACTTTTTTAAATGGAACTACCCTTTTTTAAATACCTACAATGATAGTCCCTTTCATTTGGAATTTAGGGACTATATTATTCCAAGGTCACTCAAGGCCAGGGACAGAAAAAAAGTATAAGATTTAGAATATGAAAGCAGAATACGTTTATCATGGTTGATACTTGTAGTAAATAGTAAACATACTATGGTCGTAATTAAAGTAAACATACTAAGGTCCTTCAATGTTACTGTTATTCAGCATTTTTATTTACTATTAGTATGTTTCTAAACGCGATTCCGCTATGTCTTAGTCAATGACTGAAAAGTGTGATATGATCACGATTTACTGTGAATGTAGACAAAATGCAGTGCAGGCTCGATTACTTTATGAAGAAAGGTACCCCGAGCAAAACACTCCTTCTAGACAGACTCATCAATACGTACAGGTTGTTTCTTGAAGAAGGATTGAAGAATCCCACGACCAATGAAGACAATGAAATTAATATTTTAGCAGCTATAGCTGTCAATTCTCACGTGAGTACGAGAAAAATTTCACGGGCAGCAGGCACAAGTCCAAATAGCGTAATACGAATTCTGGCCCGACATAAATTTCATTCGTTCCACATATCGCTCCATCAAGAATTGCACGGGAATGATTTTCAAAATAGAATTAACTTTTGTCAGTAGGGATTGTTTCAAAATCATTACATTTTTTTTTAATGTCTCGTTAATGGACGAAACAACATTCACTAATCATGGCTCAATTAATCTACGGAACGCCCGTTATGGGTCTATGGATAATCCGCATTGGCTGCGAGAAATTGATCATCAAAGAAAATGGAGCGTAAACGTGTGGTGTGGTATTTTAAACAACAGAGTAATTGGACCATATTTCGTTAACGGAATGATGGCGGGACAGAAATACGCTCAATTTTTGCAAGAAGATCTGCCAATTTTGTTAGAAGATGTCCCTTTACAAGATCGCTATGACATGTGGTACCAACATGACGGCTGTCCTGCTCATTATGCACGAGTAGCTAGAGAAATGTTGGAATCACGATTTCCAAACCGATGGATTGGACGAGGCGGAACTATTTCATGGCCAGCACATTCGCCTGATTTAAATCCTCTGGATTTCTTTTTACGGGGTCTGCTAAAAGAGACCGTGTACATGGATGCTCCAACAACAGTTGAAGATATGCGTCAGCGTATCATCACAGCATGTACAAATATCACCTCGGATGTACTTATCAGAATTCAACATTCCTTCCGAGCTCGTTTACATCAATGTATCGACGTAAATGGCCATCGTTTCGAACATTTATAAAATACAAGTATTCTGCTTCTATATTTTAGTTTCATACGTTTTTTCTGTCCTTGACCTTGAATGACCTTGGAATAATATAGTCACTGAATTCCTAATGAAAGGGACTATCATTGCAGGTGTTTAAAAAAGGGTGGTTCCATTAAAAAAAAGTCAAGGTGACCTTGATATCTCTAAAAAATGACATAAAAGCAACATTTTTTTATAGCATCGTGTCAACCCCATTGTACCATTTAACTTTGTCCTTACCATATTTTACGTATCATTAGAAACAACAAAGATATTTGAGGTGCAAACGTTTGGTGACTCACTCTGTATATCTATTTCTATTGTTTTGTTAACCTGACGACAGTTTAATTTTAAACTTCTCGACCTCTCCACACACGAAAAGAAGACGAAAGCAGGAATCGCGGAGAACGCGAGAAGAAGACCGAAAGAAGAAACCAGAAATCGCGAACAGACAAACGAACAAGTATTACAACGCGAATCGATAGAAACATAGAAGTTACAACACAGAAATCGCGAACTTTACGAAGTTAACAATAAAGAAATCGCAACCTCTATAATCGTGTAGTTATTACGCGACCCGGGTGCTCAGCGGCATTCCTTGCACGCTGAAAAGAAGGTACAGTCCACGACAATAGAATAGCACACCTTCTAAATTTCGTAGTATTTTAAAAATAGAACAGAAATGAGAGAGTTCAATCCATATGCTTCTTGAGTTACTTCTTATATATCCATCTTAGTGACTTTGACACGTAAACACTGCCCCTAAATTCTTAGAATCGTTGTTTTGGTAGATTTCATGGAAACGTAATCCGACAAAATAATACCACACATGCTGCACTCTCACTTCTCAGTTGAACATGAGCAAAGGAAGGTGGCTAAGTATTTAATATATAGTGTGGTGAATTATTGCGGAAAACTTCTAAAAAATGGGTCGTGGAAAGAAGTTAACAGATAGTGAAATGAAAATAATTATGAAACTATCTAAAGAAAATGTTTTTATTTCAAAGATTGCGAAAGTAATTCATAGAAGCCGGAAGGTTGTCATGAATTATTTGAAACACCCCGAGAAATATGGTAATACAAAATGTCCTGGACGACCTCCGGCACTATCAGCACGAGAGAAACGTGCTATTCTAAGGCCAGCATCGAATGCACCAATGACTACCAGGCAGATTGCTGAAGCAGCAGGCGTACAAACAAACGTCAGAAATGTGCAACGTGTCCTGCAAAGATCTAAGCACCTGCAGCGAAGGAAGCTTAAAAAAAACCGCCTCTAACCGAAGCGCATAAGAAGGCAAGGCTGCAGTTCGCAGAGCAACATGCTCACTGGAAGAAGAAGTGGAGAAAAGTCATGTTCACCGACGAAAAGAAGTTGAATCTCGATGGACCTGACGGGTAGAGTTATTATTACCACGACTTACGTAAAGAAAAAATGTTTTTGATCCGTCGCCAGATGGGTGGCGGAGGAGTCATGGTGTGGGCCGGTATCGGCTACCATGGAAAGACGGATATTAATTTTATCAGTGGAAAAATGAACAGCGTGAAATATCTAATGTTAATCCGTGAACAAATAACCATACACGCAACCAGAATTTCCGGGGAAAAACACATATTCCAGCAGGATAATGCAGCGGTTCACACCGCAAAGGTTGTGAAAGCATTCTTCGAGACGGAAAATATTCAAGTCTTGCAATGGCCAGTTCGTTCCCCTGACTTGAATATTATAGAAAACTGTTGGGGAGACCTTGCTAGAGCAGTTTATTCTAAAGGGAAACAGTTTAATAACGTAAACGAATTAAAAGAGTGCATTGCACTCGAATGGGAACGAATGAAGCAGAAAAGGATTAAAAAATTATTCAAGTCGATTCGAAAGCAAATAATTTCGGTTATAAAAAACCGGAGGATCTAAAAAATATTAAATATTGAGTTTCCTTCGTATGTATGCATAAATGTTAATTAATTGCAATAATGTGCTATTATTTTCTCGCGCCGGTTTATCAAGATATATACATTTTTGCAGATGAAACAAAAAGGACCATCCTTGTATATAGAAACTTAGCGCTATTTGGTGTTCAACACTTATGTGTACCTGTCTACATATTCAAAATTATATTTTTATACTTTAATAAATAAGAATTAACAAATTTTACGGGGTGTGCTATTCTATTGTCGCGGACTGTATCACCGATGTGACACTTTCGTATACACTAGGTTTTCAATGCCATACGTCTAATTGTCATTGTTTTCATCTACTTATTTTGAAGATACCTGGTTTCTTCGCGGAAATGATTAGCATTTTTTATATTAATGTGAACAATACCAAGTTTATAGGTCGTTTATATCGTTAATGTACAATTTTCAGAATTGACAGACTCCCTCATAGCTGCGCAAGCATTCGTCTTCTTCGCAGCCGGTTTTGAAACATCATCAACAACTATTGCTAATGCTCTCTACGAATTAGCTCTGAATCAAGATGTACAGGATAAATTACGGGAGGAAATTAATAAGTTTAGCTTGGACAATGATGGTGATTGGCAGCATGAAATTATAAAGCAAATGACATATTTAAACATGGTATTTCAAGGTTGGTGTTAAAAATCGACAGAAACAATTACAAATGTCTAATGAAACGTAGTCGTTATACGATTAACATTTAACAATTAACATTGGAAACGTTTTTGTACGTAAACATTCAATAGATGATTAGCATGCATACAAAAAGGATTACAAAACTTGATTTTTCTTTTTCTTTTGAATTTAAATTTTACGTAATTGAAAATGTAATGGAAAAATTATAATTGGAGTCGTGTTGAACATGTAAACTACGTAAAATCTATTTGGCGACACAAAAAAAAGTACTGTTGTAGAAATACATCGAGATTATTTATTTATCGAACTTTCAAATTGCTTTTAACTATATACCCTTATATTTATAAAAATTGTGTTTGCTGTGATCCTCTTTTTCTTTGTGTGAACGAGTAATTAACAATTTTTTTATGGTAGCAAAGTGACAATTTTTTACGAAATTGTATAAAATTTGTTTCTAAGAACTATTTTGCTTGCAGAAACCTTAAGAAAATATCCAATTTTGCCAGTTATAACTAGATCTTCGACTAGTAATTACACGTTCAATGGTACACAAATATCGATACCTGAAGGCACAAAAATATGGATACCCGTCTTTGCGATACAGAGAGACCCAGATATTTATCCAAATCCCGATAAATTCGATCCCGAAAGGTTTGAGGAGAGCGAAAAACTGAAAAGACATCCGATGCACTATCTGCCGTTCGGAGATGGTCCACGAAATTGCATTGGTATGTACATCCGAGTATATAAAACAAAACAATTAAGTTATAATTGCAA
>CM052088.1:14453348-14463438 GCA_028453745.1 Agapostemon virescens
ATCAGAGACACTTCAAATTTAACATGTATAATCATGATACTTATGTGTTATTACAGAAATAAAAGTATTTTGTAATTCGTAATATCACTTATGTTTTTTCAACGTCAAACTTTTCATCCGTCCGAATCCTTTCCGTTCGAATACTTTCGTTACTCACTGTAGGTATCCAGGTTATGTTATGTAATGCCAACATTGTACAAAATTTGTATCATTTTAGAAAATAGTTGTTGTTTACCCTTGCTCTTTTTCATAAACTACAAACATGGTATTTATAATATTTACAATTCTTTATGTCTTAACACAATAAAGTCATTGTTTTATTATTTTCTTATGTATCACGATTTCATATTATTTTATATAATCAGAAACCTAAAATTGCGTTGTCTCGGAGAAAGTTTTAGTTAATATTTTATACGCCTGTTGAATATTAAAACCTATAGAAAATCAAAAATGTCGGAGATAATCATTATCTTTCAATTGACACCATTTACCTCATCGATTTCATTAGTGCAATAATCACATCATACACTCTGGGACAAAAAGGTAGCACACTATAAAATTATAATAACTATAATAAACCACAATATATTGTTGCGAAGACTTCGGCTTCGCCTCGCCGGAGAACACATATCACAACTCTTAAGCAATTCTTTATTTATAAATAATATCTCAAAGAGTAATAACAGTGCGTGTTCTCGCTCCAACGGCTCGAGAGATTCTGTCGTCTTTCTTCTTATTATAAACAACACCGTTGGCCGGATACCACAATATCGATACGACGGCCAACTTCTCTCGGTCTCCACAATCGACAGCAATCGACTTGATATTCCATGAAGATCGTTTCATCTCGATCTCCGCAACTGACAACTCTCATCGTAACAATATTATAGCAGAGCGTGGTTATTACCGCACCTTTATTAAATATATTATTAGATATAAGAAGTACATTCGCTTTTAATGACGGCGCGAAGGAGACTGCCTTCGTTACATGAAATAAAACAAAACACAACAAGCACACGTCGATAACATAGAATCCAACGTATTATTACAGAAATTAATTTACATTGGTGGAATGATCAAGCTCCGTTGATTTAATTAACTAACAGTAATACACGACAAATATAAGTGTTCAAATAAGAATTATGTATACGTTACAATAAGAATTATATGAAGTTTCAATAGATGCTGTCTCGTTATTATTACAAAGCAATAAATATCGTTGGGTTTATTGTTCGGTAGTTCTAGTGTTAATACCTTGTAAGTAATACTCTAACGGTTCCACTAACTCTTCAACATAAAACGTATCAACAGCCTAAAATTACGATCGCTGTAACTAAAGCATCGCAAACCGCTCCAAACTATTCCGTTATTCCACTTTTGATGCTGTAGTGAGTGAAAAAGGGAAATTTCGAAAAACAAATTTGTAGAAATGTGTAAAAATTCTTTATTCGTAACGTAGTGTGTCATCTGTGAACAAAAACACTCTTTAATCGAAATCAGAAGTCAGACCAATTCGTCTTTATCCACGTGCGAGTCGTCGATTTCTTAGCTGACTGTTTTGAGATATACTAACGGTCATTAACACTTAGATTGTCACGCCGAAATCATATGTTTCGCTTGAGACGCCATGGCCGCTTATGTTATCAGTGCACCACTAGATGCAAGATTTCTTCGAATATTTTCTTTATTGACGTTCTAATAAAAATTTTTAATTGTTCAATGGGGCACTTTTTATTTCAAAGTATGTTCTAATAAGCGATTATATTCAACTATCAATTTTTATTTAATTTTTACAATCGTAAAAAGTTCAGATGTTACGATCACTAGTGACAACTGTGGTGTCACAGATGAAACCGCTACCTGTCATATATGACCAACGTGGCAGTTAAAGTGTTAATGCAAAACGTTTTTTTAGAAAAACAAGGATCAATATGTACTGTTCCGAAAAATAGGAAAGTACTGCTCGAACGCTTTCTATATAATCGTTGAATCACATTTTACAGCAATTTGTAGTGCTGATAAATAATTCTCATTTACGAAAGAGTTGACTTTTATAATAGTATCATGAATATTGGCTTCATTTTCACATTTATGTTCTACCTGATTCAACGAGGACCACAAACTTCGCATCAAGGCATATAAAATTGCTTGTGTAAACATCCTTATTCACGTATGATATTTTGAAAGTATTAATACTGTCGACAAACATCGTTTCAAGCCTCACACACATAACAATGTATAAAATACCGTCAATGTATATTTTTTGTTGCAAACAAATAGAGAAATATTAAGAAATTTATAAAATTATGTATACCAGCGTAGACTACGTTAACACGTTCCGTGCCAAGTCGTTTTTGCCCGACCTAACGTTCAGGCCTATGCTAATGCTAATGCTAACAATGCCTATGCTTTGTTCAATTTAAAATTGGCCGGTAAAAGAAATTGCGTAACCATTGATTATGAAAGTGGTGTAAGTCCAATTTCCATAGACAGGAAAAATGGCATCACGAAAAAAGAATTTCCTGTACACGCCATAGGATTATTATGATGTTATAAACCAATGTAGACAACATAATAAGTTTATTTTACACGAAATGAAACGAGAGAATTTCGTTTCAACAAAAAATCTACAAAACGCAATTAAAAAACAGATAAGAAGAAACACTAATGGAGGAAAAGTAAATTGGTTGCAAATATGTTGGATGGGATTTAGCAAAAGTGCATCGTATACTATTTTATATAAAACATCAATGGAGGACACAGAATTTAAGACTCTAAATTTATCACCTACATGTCGGGGCAGACCGCCAAAATTTGGAAAAATCGCCCTGGCGCCTTTGTATCACGATGCCAGGCTTATTACATACGAAAAATATAAGGATATGCAGCAGCAATTACCTTATACATATACCTCCTGTGCATCATGAATATTTCAAAACACTGCCGCATGAAGAGCATAAATAATTAATAATACCAATATCTTCTGTTAAGTTTAACAATATATAAATATAATTAACGTTCAAAATAAAAAATACTAATTCTATTTTATTTCTTGTTATTATTTATAAACAAAATTGGATTAATATGAAATATATTTTAAGTGATATTTGTTATTTCAAAATTGAAATTAACTGATATTTACAATTGACTAATTATGAAAGTGGTGTAAGTCCATTTGCAGCCTGGAAATATATATTATTTTAGTTAAATTCGCCTAAAAGAAATTTATATAATCAAATTACATATTCATAAATTAGTACAAACATTCCCAGATTTCACATAATTAACCTATATTTTTTAATTGTCAGATCTGCTAACATTTAATTTTCTCGAAACAGAAGAAAATGGACTTGCAACACTTTCAAAATAAACGGTCCATATATTCTCACACAATATTTCATTACATCACCAATCCATAAATAATTTTGCCTCTATGCTGCATCTTTTGTAATATTTCATTCTTTTAGTTTAAATATATTGTACAAAATTAAATTTATCATAAAATATATGTTTTCAGCGCATTAAATAAATATATCTGCATGTACCATGTACGATACACGTGGCCTGAAGGTCAAGTTTAACGTGTACCATTTATGGTACACGTGGCATGGAACATGTTAAGTGTACTAGTTACCGCATACTTAGTGACGATTTGGAAGTTTGTTGTTAACATGAAGGTGTTGAAGAAAAAATATATTTACATTTTCCTGTAGAGTGTGAACTGTGCTTCTTAATACGACTACCGAATTTACCTCGGTGATCCTGTAATATTGCGATTGCTTTATGGTTTGAGAGTCGTAAAATAAGGAGTGTTTTATGTTACGTTTAACTGACAAGGTGAAATGCTGGAATTGCCTTTGGCTTAAAGCGGCTCAATTGCCTTGAAGCGGACCAGTTTGATTGAATCAAGTCATCGGCTTCAATGAGGCCGATGACTTAAGAGAA
Source organism: Agapostemon virescens (assembly GCA_028453745.1). Lineage (NCBI taxonomy): Eukaryota > Metazoa > Arthropoda > Insecta > Hymenoptera > Halictidae > Agapostemon > Agapostemon virescens. The sequence goes on from CM052088.1 coordinate 14,457,294, forward strand.
CCAATCCTTTTTGGGCTTGATCATTTGAAATACGATCGAGCATCAAGTGGACTAAAATTTGATCTCTTTTTTCTCGACTATATCCGAATGGATGTTCAAATGCCTCGAGCTGATTGATCGTGTCCAGCTGACAATGTTTATAGACTTAACAACTTGGTTAGTTTATATTACACAGGGCAATTTACTGGATCACTCTGTCACTCCAGTCACTCCTGGTCAGTCGTGCTCACTCATTGATACTAAAAAGTTATCAAATTGTCTAAATATTATCTACACTAACGTAAAATAATGATATAACCGAAACAAATAATGACACACAATGTTCAAGAAAACTGAACTAAATTAGTCTTAAAGATACATAATACAATAAATCCTTTTTTCTTATAATACAAAGTTCTCAACGATATGAAGTAAATATTCAAAAAGCTTGACAACTGAACTATTACATTTAAATTAACTAAATTTACATTATAATACAGGATGTCCTAAACGTATCGTGACAGCGGGAAACGAGGGGTTCCTGAGGTCATTTGAAGCAATTTTTTCCTTAGCGAAAATTCAATCTGTGGCTTTGTTAACCAATTATGTTCGAAAAATGACTGGCCAATGAGAGAGAAGCGCGCGATCTAACCGTGCTTTCAGTTCGTATTACAAGCTCGCTTGTAGGAAAACACGACCATCGCGCCAGTCTTCCACAGTTTCTTCCGATAGAAACGAAGGCGGATTGGAGAAAATGTGTGAAACGTGTGTTTTAGGTGTGTGTGGAGAAAATTTGTGAAATGTGTGATCATTAAAATTAGTCGGCACACCACGTGCAAATGGCCAAAGTCTGACGGATTGAAAAATCCAACACAGACCGCAAGAGCCTGTGTGATTTCAAATTCAACCGTCATTGAAACACTTTTATTCAACTCGCACTCGTTCGTTTGTAACAGAAATTTTAAGTTAAAATTCATACTTGAGACTAATACAGTCTAATCTTAATATCAATCAAGTTGTGTCTTTTTGTTTAAACCATTGGTACCACTCCTAAATATTCGAACATTATGTTAAATGTCGAAGCGTGCAAATAAATTCAACGCGATAGAATCACTTTTAAAAATTATTCGCGCGCCCTCAACATGCAGTATATCGCTTTGACTGCCAACCTCGCAGCTCTAAAAATCCAATAAAATCGAAGCAAGTTATTAAATGAAATAGAAATTGAAAAAATAAAATGTATGACAGTGAGTAGTCCTCCGACCTTTTTGCATGTTCTGTATCACTATAAAGTTAAGTACAATAAATATATTAACATGAAAATTCATTTACAAGCCGCACAATCAATTCCGTCATCATATACGGGTGACATGGCAGTTAAAGTGATATATGATATTAAGATATCTATATTTGACTCTACGATGAATTTTTAAAAAATTCTTCGCTTTTCAATTAGAACTGCAAGCGGCCTGAACGGAACGGCCTCCGCGTGGGTCGTATACGTCCCACGTGGCACAGAACGTGTTAACCGCCTTCCGATATCCCAGCGTCTAAAGCAGGGCCTGCTAGGTAGTGTGGGGACTCTGTTTCCCCCATCCCTCAAACTGAGCAGGGCCTGCTAGGTAGTGTGGGGACTCTGCTTCCCCCACTCCTCATACTGAGAGTGGGGGTCGGCAACGCCATGTGCCACGCCGGGTCCCAGGCTCTTTCTTCTTCTTCCTGTGGCATCCGAGTGGAGCGAAGGTACAACCCGATCGTGTCGTTTGTTTATCCCGCCATAACCTGAGTCATCTGGATCGGCGTGTGGAGCTCGCTGGATTCATCGTACGAAGGTATAAACCTCGCATCTCCACAGTAGCCTCACCGACGAGTCCTCTAGCAGGCCCAAGACAAAACACTTCCTTCCTTTTCTCCTCTCCATCGTTATGTTTCCAGCAGCCGGCAAACACGCATTCCACAAGAAACATGAACTATACCAATCATAGACGCCTTTCATACTTGACAAACATTCGCAACGTTCACGCCATCACACGTCCATATTATTTCGAACTCGTTAGTAATAAAACTCGATATTAATTGGCTAGCCAAAAGAAATGAAATACTTTTCTAAGATATTATGTTGTTTTACAATACTATAACACACTTGGATATGCTGGAATACAACTACAATTTATTATAATATACTAGAATATACTAAAGTATCTTATAATATTCCATAATATACTAGAATATACCAGAGTACCCTACAATATACTATAATATACTAGAATATATAAGAGTATCCTACAATATACCATAATATACGGGAATATACCAGAGTACCCTGCAATGTACTATAATATACTAGAATATATAAGAGTATTCTACAATATATCGTAATATACGGAAATATACCAGAGTATAATATAATACATAACAATTTACGAGAATATACCAACGTATACCAAAATATACGATAATATACCATAATAAACCATAATACTCCAGAATATACCATAAAATACCATAATATACCATAATATACCTGAATATACTAGAATATATTAAAATATAATCAGAATATTCCTTAATATATTCGAATATGTACCTCAATCTAACACAATATATCATAATCTACCAGAATACTTAAGAATATACAAGAATATAACCATAATATACCAGAATGTATCATAATATACCATAATATATCAGAATGTATTATAATATACGAGAATATACCAGAATATACTATAATATACTAGAATACACTAGAATATGCGAAAATATATCTACAATGTATCATAATATATGAGAATATACCAGAATATACATCTTTTCATTTTTGTCGAATTATTAACGATTATTGACGACTAATATTGATACATATATATGCCACTACGCACACACATATATATTATAGTGAAGCTAATAAATATCCGATGCAGTCGGAATGTCACCAATTTAAGATACTTGATATCTTAAATATACAATTTAAGATATCTGCATAAGTTATTTATTAATAATCTCTAATCTCTGCTGTCAACAATTAACCAGATTACAGCAATCGATTAAAAAAACAGACCGAAATTGATTGATAGGAAAGGTGTTGTGTTCCATCATGACAACGCCGGAGACCACGCGAATTTGATGACTCGGCAAAACTTGAAGGAGCTTGACTGGAAAGTTTTGATGCAACTACCGTATAGTACAGATCGTGCACCATCAGATTATCGTTTGTTTCAATCTTTGCAAAAAGTTGAATTCAAAAAATGACTGTGGAAATCACTTGGCTGAGTTTTTAGCCGAAAGAAGTTCTATTCCAATGAGATTATGGCTTTACCCCCAAAATGGCAAAAGGTTATAGATAATAATGGCCAATATATACTCGAATAAAATTTATTTTGAATAAAAGAAACGTTTAATAAAAAAATAATGAAAATCTCTCAATACTTCTCCGACTATCCAATATTTTCTCTTGTTTTGTTAGCCTGATAACAGTTTGATTTGAAACCTCTTGACCTTCCCATACACGCCTGGTTTAATTGAAAAAAGTGATGTAAAGCGTTCTTACAAGTTTCATGTTACAGTTCGCAGCAGATTATTTAGATTAATATGTATACGCGCACGCAACATGTTACTCCCACACGAAAGACTATCGGATGACGATGCCCAGAAAGCGAAGTTAGTTGACGTCGACTTGCTGTGCGTGTCAGTTGATTTGTGCGGTCTCTCTGTCTTTAATAACATCTTAGCCAATTACGGTTTCGACGTATGTGCGTGCTGGTTAAATATCTGAAATTGTGCACACACGTGAAAGGTTGGAAGTATCGCAAGCTAGGATTACAAAACTAATATCAGGTATCATGCCATATCCTTGATCATGTTTATCAGAAGACTGGTAGTGTATCAGTCCTGTCGCTTCTGTTTCAAACGTACCTTTATTTCGAGAACGAACTTTTGAAATCCATGTTTTTTTTATCATTTTATAGTTTTAGTTTTCTGCTCCTATTTTTAATTTTGTTAAAAGTTTTCTTTGCTTTAGATTAAAAACCATGGGCTGACACATTGAAAACAAAGTGAACACTGTCAACATGGTTTGTAATGCGTGCGTATCGAAGAACTTAAAGTAGGAGAGACTGCCGAAATGATTTGTGGCGTAGATAAAATGTTCGGTGTTGAACTGATAATACTATTTTGGAACAATTCATATACAGTAGCGCACGAAAGTATTCGGACACTCTTCAAACCTAAATAATTTTTTTAAGTTTAGGCCAAACGTCTTGACTTTTCTTGAGCAATTAGTTGCATTTATTTAATAAATGATATACAAAATAAATTTTGTAAATATTGGAAGTGATGTGAATTACATGACCAATAAAAACGAACTTTTTAAATATTTTTTATTTAAGCCGCGCACAAAAAATTTTAAAGACGCATCTGGTAGATCTATGATAGTTATACGCATGCAGAAGAATTCATTAAAATGGATCGACGTACACACGAACTACGTGCCATCGAAAATGGTGAAAATCGGAATTTTTCACGATTCTTGATCAGTTTCTGCTTAAACTACAGAAATTCTTACATCTTTCTACGCGTGCCATTTTTTCCCGCGTCAATCGATTTCGGTGAGATTTTCAACATGTGTATAACTAACACAGTTCTGAAAAACGCATATTTTAAATTTTCATTACGAGTTGAAATAAAAATGTTTTAAAAAATGTCTTTTCTACTTTCCCACGTAATTTCTACCAATTAGAATTATTTCAAAATTACTTTTGCATATCATTTAGTAAATCAATGCTGCTAGTTGCTCCAGAAAAGTCAAGTCATTTGGTTCAATTTTGAAAATGTTATTTAGGTTTGAAGAGTGTCCGAATACTTTCGTGCGCTACTGTATATAGGATATCTAACTAACTTTATCGATCTGCAATATCTCTGTTATTTTAAGTATTGCGCAAAAATGTTTCAGATAACAGTCAGAGGATTTAAAGCAGTTGATAGTATAGTTGTAGTAGTTTATCGACAAGTGGACGCGTAAAGGAAATATGAAGGAAACATTAGTTCTTTTTAATGTAACGACTTATTTTTTATATTCTATTTCGATTAAAAAGCCAATTTCCAGTAAAAGGAAGCACTAAGGTACATTTGCTTTAAAGGTTACCGTTTCAGAGATAATTTGACGTTATTCGCTATATTCCATTCATTATGAATATTATGATACAGGTTTGAAGGATTGTTGTTCCTTTGTTCATACGGAAAAGGATAGGATCGATAAAGTCAAATTATCTCAGAAACGGTAAGCTTCAGGACAAATGTACTTTGGATACCATTTTTAGACAGAATTTATTATTCTATTGAAACAGTATTGGAATATGGGTATATAATAAAATTACATTTTATTATAGAATGTGAAATAAAATTTATATTTTAATAGCTTCTCTAGAAGCACGTTCTGAAACACGTCTTTTCATTTCGAATGAAACGTTACTAAGAAGAACACAAAAGATCGAAACAGAGGAGGAACAGTCCAATATAAATAACTGAGGATCGAGGGTCCCATGCCGGGGACAACATACAATGTATGCATATTTAGTTCAAAAGCCGGTTCCATTGATCCCTCCTTTTAAAGAAATAATAGATTAATTTTGTTCTACATGTATGTAGTAAATTCCAACAACACAGAATGAAAATGATGCGATTCCATTTATAAAAGTAAAAGTGTACTTCGAATCTCCTTTACGCGCCCACTTGTCAAAACATTACTAATACTATATTATCAACTGTTGTTTTAAGCGTTTGTTCTGTCCGAATTTCTGCTGGTTCAAAGCAACAACGATCTAGTTTACGACAGTAGATTTAATGTATTTTGCATTCGCAAAATTACGTCTATTGTTCTAAAAGTCCGAGTTCAATATGTACTAGATTAATATTTACAATTGTCGTGATGCGCAGAAGTACAAAGTTCAAAAGATCTCATGTACGTTCTCGTAATCTATATAACTCCAAGGTTTACAATGATCTAGGTGTGAAAAAATTATAAATTTTAAAAATCTAGATGTGTACTCACCTGATGTTTTTGAAGTTCTAAAAGTTAATAGTTTTGCAAGTTCAAAGTTCTAAAATTTAACAGTTTTAGAAGTTCAAAGTTCTAAAATTTAACAGTTTTAGAAGTTCAAAGTTCTAA
>CM052088.1:14463448-14479484 GCA_028453745.1 Agapostemon virescens
CATTTAACAGTTTTAGAAGTTAATAGTTCTAAAAATTCTACCAGTTCAAAGTTCTCAAAATTAAAAGTTCTAGTAGTTCAAAGTTCTAAGAGTTCAAAGTTTTAAAAGTTTAAAGTTCTAGAAATTCAAAGTTTTAAAATTTAACAGTTTAAGAAGTTAAAAGTTTTAAAAGTTCAAAGTTCTGGAAATTAAAAGATCTAGAAGTTCAAAGTTCTAAAAATTCAGGGATTTCAAAGTTCTCAAAATTAAAAGTTTTAGTACTTCAAAGTTCTAAAAGTTCAAAGTTCTAGAAGTTCAAAGTTCTAAAATTTAACAGTTTAAGTAGTTCAAAGTTTTAAAAGTTCAGGAAATTAAAAAATCTAGAAGTTCATTGTTCTAAAAATTCAGGGATTTCAAAGTTCTCAAAATTAAAAGTTTTAGTACTTCAAAGTTCTACAAGTTCAAAGTTCTAGAAGTTCAAAGTTCTAAAATTTAACAGTTTAAGAAGTTAAAAGTTTTAAAAGTTCAGGAAATTAAAAAGTCTAGAAGTTCAATGTTCCAAAAATTCAGGGATTTCAAAGTTCTCAAAATTAAAAGTTTTAGTACTTCAAAGTTCTAAAAGTTCAAAGTTTTAGAAGTTAAAAGTTCTAAAATTTCAAAGTTCTAGAAGTTCAAAGTGCTAAAATTTAACAGTTTAAAAAGTTCAAAGTTCTAAAATTTCAAATTTCTCAAAATTAAAAGTTCTAGTAGTTGAAAGTTCTAAACGTTAAAAGTTTTAGATGTTCAAAGTTCTAAAAGTTGTACAAGTTCAAAGTTCTATAATTTAAAAGTTCTAGAAGTTCAAAGTTCCAAAAATGATCTCGGTGTGTCCTAATCTGCTGTAAAAGTGTTCTGATCTACACTAGTTCGATGTTCAAAATGTTCTGTCCGTCCAAGTTCAAGGATCCGCAGAATCTCTCGCCCTCGGTTCCTACCAAAATTCACAAAGTGATCTTTCCTTTGACAAGGTTAAATTGGGGGGGGGGGGGAGAATCAGCAGTATGGGGCGTAATCCAAAAATTGTGCAACGCCTACTACTTTGTAATTTCATCTTCCCACGAAGCCTCGTAAAACATTGCAGGAAGATCCCTCGTTCAAGGGATCTCTAAAGCGATGTCGCCTTTTCGTTGCGGGTGGATCTGCGATATATCGATTGTTATTCAGTGAAGCACAGCTGGTCTGTTTCCTATTTCGAAACCAAAATGGTTAACTTCGAACCATACCCAAATCCGTAACTAATTCCTAGGGTCAAGCATGCTCATAAATATCTAAAAAATGGGTGCACTACTCAATCGCAGCACAGACTCGGACACGATGTCTAGACAATTCTAGACAACTGTTTTAAGTCTTATAACGTTCATACGAAACATTTTATATGACACTCTGTACACTGATCTTTGGTACCTATATTGAGTCCTTTCCTGTAGCTCCTCGATTTTTTGGTTGGCGCTTAATTGAATTTGTAGCCATGTTCTATTGGCTGGTAGGATTTAGATCAGAGGTTAGCTCAATAAACTAGATTTATTTGAGATTAGATAAGATTACAGACCAAGGAGATAAAATTTCGGTAGGGCACGATTATGATAACAGAGGAAACTAATTCAGAGATTATAAATTCGCGTGTGTACTAATGGAGGTTTCGCGGTACATAATCTCACGCGTATACTCCATTAAGGTTTTCTCTCCCATAGAACGGGCGCGCAGGTATTAATGGAAATTGTCCTCGTCGAACAAGCGGTCAGGAACCACTTCCTCTTTCCCCTCTCCTTTTTTCTCGCATATTCTTCGAGCAAACATCCAAGTATTAGCGCCATACTCTCCTGCCAGAATGTAAGACAACCAGGAGATGCTCCTTCCATTCTCATTCGACGGACGTGCAGGCATTAGCGCCAATTGTCGGGAACCACTTCCTCTTTCTTCTCTTTCTTTTTCTCGCATATTCTTGCGGCAAACATCCAGGGCTTAGCACCTTATTCTCCTGTCGGGATCTAATTCAACTAGGAGATGCTCCTTCCTTTCTCATTCGACGGACGTGCAAGTATTAGTACCAAACTCTATTCTTGGTCTCTTATTGGTCTCTTCTCGGTCTTCCGGCAGGCCTCCAGTACTCGCCAGCAGGCGCTGTAACTCTTTCGCCAAAGCCGAGTTTTGCCGACCGAGAGCGACCGTTGGTCTTACCTTGTCCTCTCTCTCTCGGAAACAGCAGAAGAATCGTGGCCTGAATTTATATGTAATCGTTGCTAATCACGAAAGCGGAAATCAACGATCGTCTAGCATGATCTTGCGTATTCACGCGCCGTGCTCCGCGTCACTGTCTCGCGCGAATGTCACGGGACTGCGAACCGGACTGATAAAAATGGCGCCCGATCTGACTCTAAGAGCGAACTAGTTCACTCTTTCCGTGGTAATAATGATAATAATAATGATACTAACGCGAATGACGAACTATTCGCACGCGAAATTAGATCCAGGATCTGACAGAATAACGACACGGTGTACTTGAAGAAAATTATGGACCGTTTGTATTTTCGGTGAATATGGTATTTATATCGGGTGGCCTTAGCCTATGAGGCGAGGTCATCTCCTTTTGGGGGCCAAAGGTCCAAAAGGGATGACTCGTGCTATGCTGACGTAGATTTCGGATGCGCTCGAGGGTGTATCATAGCCCAGACCTATGGTGTGGTGTGTTATAGTCAGTTATAGTGTCACACGGACGCCAACTTCGATTCGAGAAATCCCGAGTCACCTATTGCTGGCGTCGCGTTTCTAGACATTTTTACGCATACAGCCCGCGACAGAAAGATGGCACACTACGAAAATTCAATGTTTTCATCATTTAGACATAATAAATCTGGTCTTTCTTGGTATTTATACATTTTTATTACAAAATAAACTACGTTATAAACAATAAAATTAAAGAAAATGTCCGTTTGTTTATGGAAACAAAAAATAACAAAAAATCGGCGCGACAAAATGATGGCACATATACAAAAAAATACGTGATTGACGTACATAAAGTATATAACATTATGTTTAATACTTTGTGTGGCTTCCCTTATTTTTCAGAATAGACAACATACGTTTCGGAAGTGACTTATATAGTTTTTAAATATATTTTAGCCGTATTTTTGTCCATCTTTCTACTATGCATGTTTTTAATTCTGCAAAGCTTTGGAATTGTCTTCCGCCTTCGTAAACATGCCTTGCTAGTTGTGCCCAACAATTTTCAATGATGTTGAGATCTGGCGATCTCGCTGGCCACGTTAAAACACTAATTTTATTTTGTTCAATGTATTGCTTAACGCATTTTGCAGTATGCATACTTGCATTATCCTGTTGAAATATAAAATTTTCCCCGGAAATTGTCTGTCCGAATTTAGATAATTGCTGGTCTATCAAATCTATATAAATTTTGCTATTCATAGTTTTCTTTATAAACTTTATCTCAGCAACTCCTCGATACCCAATTCCGGCCCAAAGCATTACTCCTCCTCCACCCATGTGTCTGAGGTTTAATATTCTTTATTCTTTCCGCAGGTCGTGAAAATAGTGTACGAAACCATCCGGCCCATCTAGATTAAACCTTTTTTCGTCACTAAAAATAACAAGACGTCACTTTTTTCTCCAATGTATATGTTCTTGTGCAAATTTCAGACGCTCTGATTTATGCTGAGCGGTTAAAGGTGGTTTTTTTCTCAACTTCATTCGAACTAAGTGCGGACATTCTTTTATTATCCTTTGCACATTTCGTATATTTGTATGTACGCCAGCTGCTTTAGCAATTTGTCGTGCTGTTCTTGAAGAATTCGAAGCTTCTTTTAAAATTGCACGTTTTCCGCGATTGCTTATTGCTTTCGGTCGACCGGAACTCTTTTTTGTACCGTATGTTTTGGGATTTTTTAATAAATTATACACTACTTTTCTGCTCTGATGTATAATACGTGCAATTTTCGAAACTGAGTAATTTTCTTTATACAATGTCAAAATCGTTTTTATTTCAGTATCCGATAAAGATTTTCCACTACCCATAGTGTAATTTCAATAGAAGATAATAAGAAACATACAAAATATTTAATGCACAGTCACACAGTACACGATACAAACAGTCTGACGGTCTGGTGTCAACTGTAGAGAAAGAATTTTAAGACTGTGCTATCATTTTGTCGCGACGGTGATCCCCGATTTTTACATTTAGACTAGAATCTGTAACCTGCGCTTAAATCCGCCGGTGTAAGTAGCCTTGAAACTCCACCGAAATACATATACGGAAAGAAACATATCAAATTTCATCACAGTTTTCAGAAATAGCAATATTTTACGGGTGTGCCATCTTTTTGTCGCGAAGTGTACTATAAATTCAAGATTTCGTTGCAGGAAAAACAGTTGAACGTAAACATGCTACAAAACATATGCATAACGAATATGTATTTATATATATGTATGAAATTATGTTGCAAATATTATTGGCCAAGGTAAAATGCATCACGTTTCTCATGGTTTAAGTGGTAACTGGTAATTCGATGCCGGTTGACTAAAACAACTATCTAGAAGTAAACGAATCAAACAGACATAGTTATACATTGGATTGATTTAAACACTGTTAGCGTTGAAAATAAATAAAAAAATATTTGGCAGTGTTTGTAATGATAGAAATAAATAGCGTATTCGAAAACGAATAGGTATGAAATCTTATTTAAAGAATCATTCGAACATTATGTACGAATAAAAACAAATTCTGTGTCTGCGTGACCATCGAGGGTCACTTTATTAGTTTTGCAACAGAATTGTCCGTCTCGCACATTTGGCGAACAAATGTGCCGAGAACGGGATTTTGCTATTTACAACCGGGAACGTAAACATCCTCGCCTCGGGGATTAGGACTCGAGAAGTGGTTTATTGTTAACAAGCTGTTTTACACGTGCACCTCCAGAGTTACCTCCGAAATTGCCGTCTCCTCGCCGCTTCAAGAAACTCTTTGTCATACGTCACCGGACGGGCCTTACCTGCGCTGCGCGGCCTGTCCCTTGTTTTCCGTCAACGCGGCTTGCCGAAAGTTACGTCTCTCTCTTTCACCATCAATTTCACCATTTTCTTCGACCAGCGTGGGCGGCGACTGCCCTTCAAAATTGTCACGGCCTTCCCGAAAATATCTGTTGTTCATTGGTCAAGTCTAGTCACACCCATTTGACGATTGAACTTAAATACCGGTGTTCGGCAAGCGCGCGTCAGATTAGCAAGATTAACAAACGTTACCGAAGTCATACACTTCTCTAACGGCACTGAATTACGGTTCAGATCTTACGGTTTTTAGACAAGAATACTCTTGTAATATTTCAAATCGCGCTAAGTCTCACCTATCATTATACAGTCCACTAAAGTTCACATATTGTAAATAAAGTTTTGTTCCACTCGTTTTCTACAAAGTTAATCCTGGTGATCAGATCCATTTCACTAGTAACCCATCCCGAACAAGTCTCGCATCATCATCACCATTCGGCGCGATCATTCTGAAAGTCCAAAATTTGATACCTCTTTTTCAAATCAAATTTCTCGAAACCTTAAGACTCTGTATGATTAAGTTTATACATAATAAGTCATACATTTTTATCTTTCGTAATTATGTGTGAAATTTAATTTATATTTATAAAGATTAGAGTGTTTGTAATTAACAATAAAAGGAAATTTCTTTTCTTGGAGTTTCGATAATAATATACTACTTTAAAACTAAGACACTCGAACGCATATTTATATGATAAGATAATGATATATTGTTTACTACAGTTTACTAGAATTTAAAAATGTATTATCAATAAAGTTCGAGATACGTCTTAAGAAAAATAGATTTAAAAAAGCTGGCAATCATATTTTCTCAGAGATAAACAATCAGAACTAACTTTCTATCTTTCTATTTGTTAGTTAATATAAGTACCGTCTAACTTTGTTATGTGAACACGTCGGAATATTGTTTCGATGACTAACGAGTTAAGATAAGCGAGGCTTACTAATAACTCCCACCTCGGTACTTACTTTTGTTCTGATAATATACGTAGCTTGACTTATGAGTAATAGAAATGTGCTACTTTCGTACATAGTGTCATCAAACTGTTTCGTAATATCTCCTTTGTTGGAAACCGACCATGAAAGTCAGTGTCGCATGTTCTTTTTATATGGAAATTCATGATTATATAACGACACACTACGCCGATGATACATCGTACCAGTCCATCTTATTCTAATTATCATTATCATTGTCAATAGTATGAGCCAAGGCCAGGCGCAGCGCGGAAGGTCGGTAAAACGATTATTCCCCTATTCCTCTGAGAATATGCAGACAGGAATATGCATTTCTCAAATGCAGACGAACCCAATACGAAATTGGGGAACCTCTGAGAATGGAGTCAAATGCAGGCGAACCCAATGCGAATTTGGGGAGCCTCTGGAAATGGAGTCAAATGGAGATGAACCCAATGCGAATTTGAGGAACTGCGGGAGGTTGAAACTACGTAGACGAACCCAATACGAAATTGACATCTTAGACATTGCTATTGCATTTTGTTAAGTTGTAGAAATTGGTTATTCTTAGTTTGTATATTATTAAAGTTTCGTTGTAGAAGTGTCATTACAATACAGTCTGTTGAGTTTTCAACCGGTCTTTCAAGCATTATTTCATTAATTACTCGGTACACGTCGTGCAAAGACATACTAGGTCTGAAGGAATTCTTAACCTTTTGCACTGGAAGCTGTTTTAACTCTAACCCTAAGGAATTTTTTCTGACCTAGAATATTTTCATTCTACACGATATATTTCATCTTATGCAACGATTAAATTTTTACGAGTTTCTTTGACACAAGCATAGCGATGTAAAGATTGTTTTAAATAGTGGTGCAGCTATTTTCAGTGATGCCTGAGAGTCACAGTTCAAATGCAAAGGGTTAATTCTACCACAAACAATAAACAGTCAGAGAGGTGAGAAGAATGTGAAGCGGCTATGAATGTAGTGGAGAGAGAAAAGGAATAAGGAACGGGGAGCATTTCATCCTGGGTCTGCTAGAGGACGTACTTCAGACACAAGGATATCGGAAGACGGTTAAGGGCGGTATATACAGTGAATCACGAAAGTATTCGAACGCTCTGAAATGAAAAGTTTGACGCTTAAAAAATGTAAGTGCGAATTACAAAATACTCTTGTTCCTATAGTAATATATAAGTGTGATAACTATACATGTTAAATTTGAAGTGTGTCCGATAACGTAAACATTACTTATGAAAGATTTCTTGGTAACGTCGTGTAAACAGATGTCACGAAAGTATTCGAACGACGAAACTTGTAGTACAAAACAATCCTTGAATTTGACAAACAGTAAAGATTGGCTTTCTCAATTGGTGTTACACACTTCCCTTGTTCAGTGCTGCAAGTGTTAATAAGATTGTAAAATTCATATTAATAATGTACCGAAAACAATCGGAGACAAGCATCACTGATAGAAAATTGATAATTAAGTGGCATAATGAAGGCAAGAGCTATGGCGAAATAGCACAATTGTTAGGCAAAAGTAAATCTACCATTTATTACATAGTAAAAAAGTTAAAAACCACTGGAATCCTTCAGGATGAAGTCCGTTCTGGCCGGCCTAGGAAATTAACGAAGAGGGAAGAGAATATAATTGTGCGTGAAATAAAAAAGGACCCAACAATTTCTGCACCAAAACTTGCTATACAAGTTGCTGATAGCTTCAGAAAACAAGTTCATCCTGAACTTTGTCGAAGAATTCTCCGTAAAAATGATTTTCATGGTCGTATTCCTCGAAAGAAACCATTTATTAGCAAAGTCAATAAACAGAAGAGATTAAGTTTCGCTAAAAATTATGTCAACAAGGATAAGGACTTTTGGAAACACGTAATTTTTTCGGACGAGAGCAAATTTAACATATTTGGCTCAAATGGATGTCATAAAATTTGGAGGAAAGCAAATAGAGAGATGGATCTTAAAAATCTACGACCAACCGTGAAACATGGGGGTGGGTTGATAATGGTATGGGGATGTATGGGGGCCAGTGGTGTTGGAAACCTCGTCATTATCGACGGAATATTAGATAAATATAAATATATGCAAATATTGAAAGACAATTTGAAGCAAAGTGCAGAAAAATTAGTGGTAGTAGACAATTTTCATTTTCAGCAGGACAATGATCCAAAACATACCGCACGTATTGTTTAAGAATGGATCATATACAACGTACCCCACGTTTTAGAAACACCCCCACAAAGTCCGGACATTAACCCCATAGAACACTTATGGGCAGAAATTGGCAAACAACTTAGTAAACATAGTATTAATTAGAAGGAAGCATTAAAGACCAAAATTTTGGACGTCTGGAACAATATAAAAAAAGATATTACAGAAAATTTGGTTGATAGCATGCAACGACGGTTGCAAGCCATAATAAGTGCTCACGGTGGCCCGACAAAATATTAAAACACTATAGTTGTTTAAAGTATGTACTATTAATTTAGTCGTTCGAATACTTTTGTGGCGTTCGTTTAGATGCCGTTACCAAGAAACATTTTATAAGTATTGTTTACGTTATCAGAGACACTTCAAATTTAACATGTATAATCATGATACTTATGTGTTATTACAGAAATAAAAGTATTTTGTAATTCGTATTATGACTTATGTTTTTTCAACGTCAAACCTTTACATCCGTCCGAATCCTTTCCGTTCGAATACTTTCGTTACTCACTGTATGTGCTATGATTTTGTCCCGCTTGCGAACAACAATATCTACATTTTTTGTGTTAGAATCCTGTCGAAGTATATGTTGTGGACGATATTTCATAAATTGCTTCGAGTTATCCATAAAAGAAAATATGTATCTCAATCAAGTTTTAACACAAACTATGGGAAAATATAAGGTGTGCTATCTTTTTGTCCCGGAGTGTAAACGGAAACTACCGTAATAACATAAAGAAAACTAACGTAATGACTTATAAAGAGACTGACTCACATAATGTCTTACTAAAAAAACTGCCGCGATCACTACAACGATCCCATACATATACCAGTGCTCATCGATGGGGTGTAAACGTCTTCCAGCAATGAACACTTGCAATAATATTTGTATATTCTTATTGGCTATTTAATTCACCGCCTAATTCGCACTAGTGGGTTGAGAGTAACTTCTGTAAGTAATGTCTCAGATACTGGCCCGAGAGTGGTCGCACCCTTGCTAATACCTGGTGGTTCGCATTTGGAGGTTTATGGTACGTCAATTGGTATTAAGTGCAAAAGTTAGTGTCTCGGAGGCGCACGTGTCTACAAAGGGCAACCCTAATAAATCGACGTTCCAAGCTCTGGCAAAAATACTAATTCAAACATCTGACATTTAGATGGACGATTCCTAAAAAATAGCAGAGTTCAGGCGTTCGTACCATAAACCTCTTCATTGATTTAAAACGTCTAAGGACGTTGTCCGCCTCTTCACAACATGGACCGTTTATTTTGAAAGTGTCGCAAGTCCATTTTCTTCTGTTTCGAGAAAATTAAATGTTAGCAGATTTGACAATTAAAAAATATAGGTTAATTATGTGAAGTTTGGGAATCTTTGTACTAATTTATCAATATGTAATTTGATTATATAAATTCCTTTTAGGCGAATTTAACTAAAATAATATATATTTCCAGGCTGCAAATGGACTTACACCACTTTCATAATTAGTCAATTATAAATATCATTTAATTTCAATTTTGAAATAACAAATATCACTTAAAATATATTCCATATTAATCCAATTTTGTTTATAAATAATAACAAGAAATAAAATAGAGTTAGTATTTTTTATTTTGAATGTTAATTATATTTATATATTGTTAAACTTAACAGAAGATATTGGTATTATTAATTATTTATGCTCTTCATGTGGCAGTGTTTTAAAATATTCATGATGCACAGGAGGTATATAAGGTAATAGCTGCTGCATATCCTTATATTTTTCGTGATACAAAGATGCCAGGGCGATTTTTTCAAATTTTGGCGGTCTGCCCCGACATGTAGGTGATAAATTTAGAGTCTTAAATTTTGTGTCCTCCATTGATGTTTTATATAAAATAGTATACGGTGCACTTTTGCAAAATCTTATCCAACATATTTGCAACCAATTTACTTTTCCTCCATTAGTGTTTCTTCTTATCTGTTTTTTAATTGCGTTTTGTAGATTTTTTGTTGAAACGAAATTCTCTCGTTTCATTTCGTGTAAAATAAATTTATTACGTTGTCTACATTGGTTTATAACGTCATAATAATCTTGTGGTATGTACAGGAAATTCTTTTTTCGTAATGTCATTTTTTCTGTCTATGGAAATTGGACTTACACCACTTTCATAATCAATGGTTACGCAATTTCTTTTACCGGCCAATTTTAAATTGAACAAAGCATAGGCATTTTTTAAGATATTAAATACTAACTAGTTATAAACAAAAAGTTTACACTAAATTAAGCATGAATTACGTCATATTTCATTTTTTAAAAAAAAAGGACTTATACCACTTGTTGAGGCGTCCGTCCCGCAGTTCGGGGAGTCGGTCGCTCAAGTACAATGCTTTGTAAGACAACGTACTAGCTCCAGCGCAAATTAATGGGAAGGAGCTTTATGTTGTTGAAATGAGACCCGACCAACTTGTACTTTTGGGTGGAAGTTTATTTCTGCGTATTCGTGTATGTACAAGCGTCAGCGTGAGCCGACCGATCGGATCTGATATATGTCGATACAGGAGCTGCTTATATACAAGTTTGGTGACCAAGTGTCGGCCAATGGTGTTTCGCTATTTTTGCCCTTTGTTTGGCGCGTCGGGGGTAGTGGGAGCGCGGGTTTCCCCGGCCGGCGGTGACGTAGGCCCGGCCGGGTGTCGGCAGGTAAAAATTGTCGGTGTACTTGCACCGTTTGAAGCTACGTTAAAATAAGCTACGTTAAAATAAGCTACGTTAAAATCTGCTACGCGAGCTTCAACACCACTTTCAAAATAAGCGGTCCATATATTTCTTACAAAACAGTGTCCGATTCAATCCTTTCGGTATCCAACAGTTCGCACGATGATTAAAGAAGAGTTTCTGCGCGTCAAAGCTTCGTTCGTATATCGCTATGGACAAGATATCCCACGATAGAATATCGTTCGTATGACGGTACGATTGATTTATCTTTTGTATTTGATTGAAACGAGAGCTATGTAGCGATCACGGAGAAGTCGCGTAAAACCTCAAGCAGACAGACGTTCGCGGTTCCACGAAAACAAATGGCTGTTGATTAGCCAAAATGGCTTAAAAATGACTGCCGACATCCCCACAGTTTATACGCGATAGCGATATCGTTTGAGTATATAAGACCCCGAAATATTCTAAAGACAGTCAGTAGTAATGTTAACATGGAATATGACATCTCTGCCTCGATAAATTCTGTATTGCCTTAAAAAGTTACCTGTGCAATTAATCTGCTTCATCAACCTGACAGTGCGGTGGCCCGGGTGTCAGTGTGTGACACGCGCGAGAGTCAAAGTAATTAGAAGATCGCTGATAATCGATATCGAAGGAATATAGTAAAGATTATTATCCCAGAAGAAATTCGATATCTTCTGCTTCATCAATCTTCCTGCGAGTGCCCATTCGGGAAAGTATCGATTCACGAAACGTCATAGGTATTGTTTTCAAAAAGAGTAATATTAATTTTTCATGGACATGAAATAATGAACACAGTGCGACGCAGAGTACTACATTACAATGTACCAATACCTTGTGCTTCATTCCTTTATAACTTTGCATACTACACAACGTTTCATTGGTTGAGATTTATTTGCCTTTTATTTGTATTTTGTTGAAACTATTCTTTTGTGAAATTATTGGTATTCAGAATGACATCTTTTGTCTTTATAGTATAAATTTTGCGTGGGAGTATTATATGTTTTTAAAATTCTCATCCGGATAATCAAATACGTGGGCTATCTCGTCTGCGACGGTGAATGAACGATATACTATCGTGGGATACTCCACCTTACAAACAATGTCGTATTGCGAAATACTTCATTGGTAGCAGCGAAGCTGATAAATAATTGGTCATTAATCATTTTTTAATGCAGAAATATAATACATTTTTGTTTGTGTTAGATATAAACAATTATTGGTTTGGCAGCTAAGTAATTGCGGATTTTGTCGACAGATGGATTTTACAGTTTCTTTTGTTTCGTTAATGTGTTTAAAGTAGATTTTTTTCATATTGTTTGGACTTTTCCACCTTTAATTTAGTAAAAAAATGATATCGATTGGTTCTTTAGTTTTGTTTTTATCCCAATTTAAATATGGAAGAACAAGACGTGCTCTTCAGGCATATTTTATTATATTATTTTCGAAAAGGTAAGAACGCATCGCAAGCACACAAGAAGTTATGTGTCGTATATGGGAATGAAGCCTTGAAAGAAAAGCAGTGTCGAAATTGGTTTGACAGATTTCGTTGTGGTGATTTTTCATTGAAAAATGCTCAACGATCTGACCGTCCAGTTGGAATCGATGAGACCCATATCAAAGCCATTATCGATTCAGATCGTCATAGCACAACACGTGACATTGCAGAGAAGCTCAAGGTATCGCATATATGCATTGAAAAAAAATTAAAAAAGCTTGGCTATGTCAAGAAACTCGATCTATGGATCCCTCACCAGCTTAAGGAAATTCATTTGGCGCAACGCATTAGCATCTGCGATTCGCATCTGAAACGCAACGAAATTAATCCATTTCTGAAAAGACTAATTACTAGCCACGAAAAGTGAATAGTTTATAACAACATTAATCGGAAGAGATCGTGGGTGATGCAAGATGAATCAGCCCAGACAACATCAAAACCAGAGATTCACGAAAAAGAGATTATGTTGTCAGTCTGGTGGGATTATAAAGGAATTCTGCACTTTGAACTTTTACCAAACAACCAAACGATCAATTCAAATGTGTATGTTCAACAACTCGCCAAACTAAGAGATGCAATTCAAGCAAAGCAACCAGAAGTGGCAAATCGTAAGGGTGTTGTTTTACACCATGATAATGCAAAGCTCCACACATCTTTGGTCACTCGCCAAAAATTATTGGATCTGGATTGGGAGGTGTGTCACATCCGCCATATAGCCCTGGCCTTGCGCCTTCAGACTACCATTTATTTCGTTCCATGCAAAAATTCCTTAAATGGTACAATTTTTAATGACGCTAGTAATATCAAATCACACTTAATTCAGTTTTTTGATAGCAAAGATTAGAAATTTTATAAACGTCGAATTATGACACAGCCTGAACGATGGCAAAGGGTCATCGACAAAAACGGTCAGTACCTAATTGAATAAAGTTATATTTTTAAGCAAAAATTTTGAATTTTAATTCTTACTTAAAATCCGTAATCACTTAGTTGCCAACCCAATATGATGCGCCAGAGTAGTGCAATGTGTATTGTTACGTACAGATATTTTTCTGCGTGATTTTACTCCCATCTTGAAGCCACAGGCTGCTGCAGGGGGCTCCATTTGTATAATGTAGAACTGGATTAATATATGCAAAAATCCAATCATTGCTTGGAGGTGCAGCAGTTTGGAACAGCCCAAAAACCTGTACTCTCCCGTGTTGTTCACCCTTTTCCCGCGTTCTTCAATCAGATATACGTGCACCCCACTAACATTTTCTGTAACAAAATTTGGGTATATAAAGGGCCTAAAGAAGCTGCACGAGTGGGTGCAGTTATAGTCTTTTTCAAGCAAGTCCTATAATGTTCGTTGTCAAGACGCAAACAGTAATTTTAAACAAATGTAGAGATGTTTACGACGCGGGCGACCGAATTCCGCTATTTTTGAGGAATTTTTATAAATGTCGGTTTCGGCCATCTTTTACATTATTCTAGAGTCTGTATACTTCAAGTTTAGATTGTATTAGGTTACGGTTACTCCGTGAGAGACGTAATTCGTTATGTCGCGTACGCACTATAACGATTGGAGAGCGCGAATTATCAGACAGAAAAACGTTGTGCGTGTGAATTTTACAGACAAAGAAGTCCGCGTTTGCTTCGGATGGTTTCTTTTATTTTGGTGCACTATGCGTTCAAAAACCTCATTTAGGGGGGAAAATCATTCCCATTCGTTGGTTGACTGGAAGAACACGATCTTCGAGGACAATCCTTGTCGGTGGAGGCGGATATCAACAACTTCAGTCAATCTTGCTTCGTAGTCGCGTATTCGAACGGTATTTTGTAAGTTCCTTTTAGCGCGATTGCGTTTGTAAGACGCAACACAGGTGGTGACTCTCGAAATCTGAGTATGTGACGAGCGATCCGCAACTCTACTTCGATCTTCACCAATATCGTCGGTCAATCTAATATTAGACGGCTAGTTCAATGTTTTCCGGCAGACCGTGTTATAGGGTACGAAAAGTTAGGCAGATCTTGCGACGATAGATCTTTAGCAGAACATAAGATATACTTCGAAGCAATGGTGTATTTCGCGAGATTCTAAATTTGACTCGAACGTTAGTCGAATTTGTTTCTCTTATGACTCGAACGATGGTCAAAGTCATCAAGTGACCAAGATGATTAAGTCGAAACGATTCGATGTGGTTAACTCGGTAGTCAAATTCATTCTGCTCGACTTGATAGTCAAAACGATTCTGATCGTTTTTTCCCAAGTCCGTTTCCTCTTCCCTTTGTGTCGTCCGTGCGACAACTTCAGGGTGCGGCCGATACGATGCACACAGCACCGCATTTGTTAATTTTAACCTGAAAGAAGAGGATCTTTGTTGTATGCGAAGGTGTCTCTTCTGTGATACCTTCTTTTCAGTGTACTAGGATTGTCACTGAGCATGTTGGGTCGCGTAATAATTACACGATTGTAGTATTTGCAGTTTTCTTTATTTTCACTTCCTAATGTTCGCGATTTCTATGTTCGAATTCTGTTCTGTTCATGATGTCTGTATTCGTCTGTTTGCGATTTCTTGTTAGTCTTGTTTGCGATTTCTGTGCATTCTACACTCCCAGACAAAAAGATAGCACACCCGTGCTATCTTAAATTTTTCGTCTTAAGATTATGCTTGCGTAGAAACTTTGAGTTATATGTAAAACGTACCTTCTACGAATATGTAAACATAAAATAGAGTGACTTTACTTCATTGAGTTCTCTTAGTTGGAAGAGAAACACATAATCCGACGCAGACAAAATGATAGCACATTTAAAAAATAAAGATATATATTTCATATAACACCACTACATGTTTCATATAACAAAAGTATACATATTTCTTATAATAACATGTGTACAAAACTATATTTTTCTAATAATGTGTAGAACTTCCTTTGTTTTCTATGAGTTCCACCATCCTTTTAGGTATACACTTATATAGTTGTTTAATTTTTATTTGTGCTAAATTTTCCCATTCGGTCACAATGCAAGTTTTTAATTCATTTATGTTTGAAAATTGTCGGCCTTCAGCATATACTGCTTGCGAAAGCATTGCCCAGTAATTTTCTATGATATTAAGGTCTGGTGAGCACGCCGGCCATTGAAGAGTGGAAATATTCTCCTTTAAAAAATAGTCCTTAACAATTTTAGCAGTATGCACGGCAGCATCCACTTCCACGCATTTGATGACGAATTTTTGTTAGTGGTTGTTTACGAACATCACGATAATAATACCTACATCCGTCTGGGCCATCAATGTTGAACCTCTTTTCATCCGTAAAGCTTACTTTTCTCCTAGTCTTTTTCCAATGTACATGTGCTTTTGTAAATAACAAACGTGCCTCCTTATGTCTTGCGTTTAGCGATGGTTTTGCCATTAATCTGGTCCGATTTACAATGTTGCTAATCTGAAGTACACGACGAAGATTTTGTACATTTGTTTCCACTCCAGCTTTCTTAGCGATCTCTTTCGCAGTGGCACAAGAATTGGAAGCAGCACGTATTATTGCCCGTGTATCGCGTTCAGATAATGCTGCTGGCCTTCCTG
>CM052088.1:14499076-14509581 GCA_028453745.1 Agapostemon virescens
GTGCCGTGGTTTCGGGAAACTCGTCGAAGTAACCCCTTCGGTGGCGCCAGACTTACAGTAAACAGACCCACCGGACGGGGCCAGCTGGCGTACACTCTCGGGAAGAGCAAGAAAATACGTCGGAGAAAACTCCGTACGTTACAGCGTCAACACAGTGCAACATAGGTAAATTAATTCATTTTACAGGCTACATCCAATTTCAAGTTGCGACATCTTAACACTTGTAAATCAATAAATCATTGACTGAAACGCGTTATGTTAGATGTGCGGTGCGTTTGAAGTCACCAGTGCGATTGGAATTAATTCTCTTAACAGTGGAGATATACAGCAAGGACTTCTGGAGTGTCATGGTGTCCGAATATTAACGCCGGCCACTGTATATAGTTATTAGAACATAGAGGTTTTTGGACATTCTAATAAATTTTAAAATGGGGTTCTTCAAACATATGACGTGGATATTTATGTTTCAGAAGATCACATGCACCTACACTATCGAGTCAACCATCTTCTGATATTCCAAAGTCCAACTATAAGTATGACAGATACAATACACCCAGGACAAATGTATTTACAATATACATGCAACACCGGTACCAGCAGCGTAAAGGTAATTAATGAAAAATTACAATAATATAATAATATAATAAAACAATAATAAAATAATTTAAAAAGTACAAATGTTTTTTCTTTATATTTCCACATTTCACTCAACTTTGAGAAGGTTGAATAAAGAAAATCGTACAACTCGTTCGCAGATAGAATTCGAAGATAAACTGTATTTTAGTTTAATTAATTTTAAGACAGTTATGTTCAATTAATCAATCTTCGAATTCGCATATTTTGTTAAATTTCACGGTACAATATTATTATTTATTCAAGTTGTTTTATTCAAATCATGTAAAATATTTAAAAAAAAAAATCTTAAGATGTCTATTCAACTATTTCATTTTAGAGAATTGAGCCGTTTATTTTGAAAGTGGCTTAAGTCCATTTATGCTCGAATCGAGATATTGAGGGGTTTGCGTTGGATTAAATTTAAAAACTATGGATAACAGATAACATAGTAGAATAATGTTTTTGGGTTTCTAAAGTTGTCAAATTTATCATCCCAATTAGCATAATTAACATTATTGAAGAAATAATATGTTTTTGATGGTTATGAATGGACTTACGCCATTTTCAAAATCAATGAAACGTCGTTTTCAATTCTTAAGAAAGCACAAGTCTATAGGAAAAGTAAATTTCCCTTGAAATTAAAAATAAATGTATACACTTTTATGCTATAAAATCAAAAAAATATTCAGCTTTCATTCTTTGTTAAATAATTTTTACATTAAAATTAATATAGTTTTATTAATTATTATTCAGTCTTCTCCAGTTTGTGTACGCGGGAGGGATTTAAAATAACTGTGGTGTGCAGGTGGTATATAATGTAATAAATCCATTAAGTCCTTATATTTTAGGTTTGTGAGTGGTCTCGGTTGTTTATATAGTGATGTCAACTGGATATTATTAAAGTTTTTCGGCCTTCCCCGTTACGATAGTAAATCCAATGTTTTGAATGGTGCATCCTCGTTTATTGCCGTTTCATAGAATAACTTATATGAATCGTTTCTCAAAAATCTCATCCAACATACTTTAAACCAATTTACTCTTTCAACGTCAGTATTTTTTAGCCTTTTAAAAATCGCATTTTCTGTGAACAGGCACTGTTCCGTTGTTTAAAACAAATTCATTGCACATTGATAATTCAACTGTTACTTTGATAATTAAACATAAAGCTGGGATCTCATAAAATTTTATTACATAATTATTTTCTATATCCATTTGAAACTCTCACAATGGGACTTACGCCACTTTCAAAATAATCTTTTTCATCGTTTTATTAACCAGCAAATTTTCGTGTTACAAAATCTTAATGATTTTAAATATATTTGTAACAAGTTGTCTCAGAATGAAAAGATCTTGTAAAAATGTAACTATTATGGTAGCTGGTTCGATTTTTTAGAAAATGCACTTACGCCACTTTCAAAATAAACGACTCAATTGTTGATAGGGGTTGTAAAATGAATGGGGAGAGGAAAATGCTACGCGCCAAGTATCTAGATGAGTCAGGTAGAAAGAACTGAAAAACGGTGAAGGTTGATTTATTTTGGTGACCAAGTTTTGAAGTTTTTACTGACTCAGTGTGATGTGATGGAATTTGTGTCAAGATTAGTCAGATCGCGCTGATATCGGACAATTTAATTCAGACTTCCCAGTAAATGATTCCTTCTTTTCACGATGACTTTTCACTTTCTAGCTTATGTTCCAACTTAACTTGCTGTATCAGTAAGAGATAGTCGACGAGATAAGGGAAATAAATACCTCATTATTCTCTTGAAGTCTTTCATTTGTTTTCCAAACTTTATCATTGTATCAAGTGTTGTGACCATAAGTGATAGTTCATTACTGCGGTTTCTCAGCGAATAAAGTCTAGGTAAGCTGACTTAAAACATTTGTTTTTCGCGTTATAAACAGGACGCAAACATGACAATTACTTTGATTATTCATTATCCTGAGTACCTCCTCAGTAAATAAAGATGAGTTGCCAAATTTTCGGTGGCTACTCAATTAATTCGTTGTAAATTGTTTTCCTCTTACTAGAATTGCAGACAATAATTTTAGAATTTGTTGTTACATCGTTAAATAAAAATTTGAAAAATCATTAACCCTTAGCACTCCAAGCAATTTTAATTCCAAAATCGACACATTTTTTGACGTAAAATAATTTCATTGTACATGGTTAATTTTCTTTCATAAATATAAAGTTTATTACTATTACTCGTACGTGGAACATCTCAATTTTCACCGACTCCTTAAATGCAAATAGAGATTAAATGGAAAAGCTGTTTTAAATAATAGTAAGGGAATTTTTAGTGTCGCCTCAGGGGCGCCATTAGCACGCTAAGAGTTCAAGACATTTCGAATTATAAATAAGGAAAAAGTACTTTCTTTAAGAGGTAAATACGTCATAAAGTATAGGCTCATTCGATCTAGAACTTGTGCCGTGTACTTGTGTCATGTTGTAGTGCAAATGATGACAGGAAGGGTTTGAATCATTGTTTCGTTATTTTAGAAATTATTTTAAAAATCATATCTTCAAAGTTTGTCATTCTGACGCGACAGATTTATAACAACCCCTACCATTTATTTATTACTATTATTCCTTTAGGGGTATAAACTGCAGCGCAGTTTTATGTTACAGCGACTTCTTCTAGGGAAACCACAAGTAATAATATTCATATATACTCAATTTTTACTGCAATAATGACAGTTGTAATAGAACATCCTCTAATATAGAAATTAGTTCGAGGTATATTTGAATAACATTTGATATTAATCTACTATTTAAACCAGCAATTCTTGGTTATTCTTGGAATGCAACGAAACCATGGCATCTTGGCTTCAATTGCTTGGGTTTAACCCTTTCGCTTCGGCTGTCCAATCCGCCGAAGTACTGTCACTGAACGGAAGCGCGCGCCGTAGATACGTGAAATATGCGTTGTTGCTGTATATACGTTTTCCTAGGTCTTAAATAATAATTTTGCTAAATAAAACAATCTTTGGTACAATATAATGAGTATAATTTACATCTTTGTTACTATCGACTGATGCATCGTTTGGATACCGGATATATGGGGTAATGACCCAGAAGTCGTTGCGTGTAGAACTCGTACCCACAGGACATTTTGTGCACGCCGCTTGTAAGCGGCGCTCGAAGCGAAAAGGTTAAAGAGCGGATATTTTTGAAGGACAGAAGGACCCAAGCGGGGTCGTAAAGTTCAGACCGTTGTCTCCGCGTTTTTCAGTCAGCATACAGCAGTTAGCCAGAGCGCAGCCACATATTGCTTTTACATTTATATACATTAAACGCGGCTTATGCAGAATCCATTGTATGGCTATTTGTAATACAATAAAAGTATATCTAGAATATAAAGTGTTATCATTTCGAAAATAGTGTACGGCTTAAAGACAATTTCTAACAATCATCGTTTCCATACGATATAATCTTATCGTTCGGATTGTATTGGATAGTCGGAAAAGTATTGAGAGATTTTTATCATTCTTTGATTAAATGTTTCTTTTATTCCCAATGAATTTTATTCAACTATATATTGGCTATTACTATCTACGACCTTCTCCTATTTTTGGAGTATGATATTTATATTTTGGAGTTGAATAGACCTGTGGTTTATCGGTTAAAAACTTGACCAAGTGATTTTCACAGTCCTTATTTGAATCCAACTTTTTACCATCAAGGTGTTTTTGCAGAGATTGAAACAAACGATAATCTGATGATGCAAGGTCTGGGCTATACGGTGGATGCATCAAAAACAAAATAAAATGGTTTAATTTCATTACGTTTGAGCAATGTTTCGCAGATGGATACTCGAACCATCAAATTTTTCTCTGTTAAATCATGAGGCTCCTAAACATGGAGCTGCTTTTTGTATCCAGCCTTCTGCAAATGATACAAAACGGTTGAACGGTGAATGTTTAGTTCCCTAGCAATCTCATTGTTGAGGCGTCCATCCCGCGGTTCAGGGAGTCGGTCGGTCAAGTACGATGCTTTGTAAGAGCACGCATTAGCTCCAGCGCAAATTAAAACTAGAAAGACTGAAACTTAGTATATACCTATATTGCCCAAAAGCAGTCAAAATGACTGCATTGTGAAAGAATAACTAATGTGTAAAGAAATTTATTTAAAATTAATTTTTAATATTTGTTTATATTAGTTACAGTTATATAACAGGTTATTAGTAAATATTAACAATAAAAAAAATTTACTTCACTCGGAAAAAAAATAATTTATGCATTATTATTTGTATATTTTATGCAAATAAAAGTGGAAATCTTTTTATGTGTACATCTTCCGCAAACATACTTTTGACATTTTTCACATATATTATTTGTTTTGTTGTTATGGCAAAGTCGTACTTGACAAATTTTGGGTTTGTTAGAATGGGTTGCATTTGATGATGTTGCAGCTGATCTTTGTGGGTCTTCATGTTCTGGTGAATTTTTCTGCCTTGCAGCTCTGTATTCGGTGGAAAGCTGTTCTGCTAATTGAAACAAGAACTCTTCTCATTGTATTTGTATTCCTGTCGTTTCTTTGTAAAGGATCCAAGCATTTATAGCAGCCAAATCTAAAATATTAAAAAATATTTGGAGGGGCCATCTACGAGAACTAGCTTTTACTGTATATTTTCTGGCCATTTGATCCGCCATATCAACTCAAAATTTTGTGCTGTTATAAAATTGAATAGATTCTTGTAACATTTTTTTATTACTTTTATCAATTTTCACAAATTTATGCTTAGGACTTAGAACAGCTACTCTTTTATTTGGTTTGCTTTTATATATTGTGAGAACACAATTCTCTGATTTATATAGCAGAGTAGAAGAACGAGGCATGTTATCCTTCGTTTGTTTGGCTGCTTTTGGCAGTTCTCTTATGTTTCCTGTAATAGTTCCAACTTGAGTTGTTGTTTTGGCCAATAATTTTGTCGCGAGAGGCATGCTAGTGAAAAAGTTATCGGTCGTAATATTTCTTCCACAGCTTGTATATCAAGAAGCACAAGTACTTGAATGTTATCGTATAACGGTAATCGAAAAAAATGAAAAGTGTTATTTCAATACAGAGTCGAACTGGTCATATAAGAAATTTACTCAATTCAATAATAAGAGTCATTTGATTATTTTAAGTTTCCCAAGCAGTCAAAACGACTGCTTTTGGGCAATATAGGTATAACACACATATATATACCGGAAATGAAAGGAGTGGGAGGTAACTACAATTACTAATAAACGCATTTATATGTTGTACAAAATTGAAATTAATTAATTAATTGAAATTAAAAAGCAGTAAAAAGGACTTCCTTGGTCAATCTAGTGTTAATGGGAAGGAGCGTGATAGTTGAAATGTGAGACCCGACAGCTTGTAAAGGGTGTCCCAAAATTAACGCAAGGTTTGAATTAAATAGAAAACACAGTTTTTACTCTTTAAATTGTTATTTTTTCATTGAATCCTAAAATACATAGGATAGGGTTATTTATGGAATAATACATCGGGCAAATGGCCTCCACGGCTTTGCTGGCACATACGCACTCTTTTGTCGAAATTTTTCATGACCTTTCTGCATAATTCTGGCTGAATTTCGTTGATGCAGCGTTTAATTTCCTCTTGTAATGCACGGGTGGGTGTGGGCTTGTTCACATAGACCTTTGACTTCAAATAACCCCATAAAAATAAATCTAATGGTGTTAAATCGCACGATCTAGGGGACCAATTCTGATCACCGACACGAGGGAGTACACGATCCAGGAAATTTCTCATGCAGTAATTGAATTGTTTCACTGGAAGTATGGCATGTGGAACCGTCTTGTTGAGACCACATATTGGCCACATCAATGGCATCCAATTTCGGCTGAAAGAACTGTGTTATCATGTCGCGATATCGAACACCAGTAACAGTTACTGCTTGACCAGTCTCATTTTCAAGAAAGTATGGTTCACTGATGCCTCCAGCCTAAAATCCACACCAAACAGTGACACGTTGTGGGTGCATTTGTTGTTCGACAATCACGTGTGGGTTCTCCGAACCCCAAACACGGCAATTTTGGCGATTAACAAAGCCATCGAGGTGAAAATGTGCTTCATCACTTAGGATGGTTTTGCTCGAAAAATCAGCATCCACTTGTTGATGTTCAATAATCCATTCCATGAACTCTCTTCGCTGTTCATGGTCATTAGGCTTCAGTTGTTGTGTTAACTGAATTTTGTAAGCATGGAGACACAGATCTTTTGTGAGTATACGCTGTAGAGAGCTTCTTGAAATTTGCAATTCTTGTCCACGACGCCGAATTGATGTTCCTGGGTTTTCATCAACACTCTCACGCACTGCTTCGATATTGACATTTGAACGGCTTGTTTTTGGACGACCGGTGTGTTTAGCATCTCCAACTGACCCAGTCTCCCGGAATGTTTCAATTAATTTTTTCACAGTTGACAAGGTTAAAACACTATTTTAACCATATTTTGTATAAAATTTTCGAACTGCGGCCACCAAACTTTCATTATTTTTTAAATATTGTTCAATAATGAAAACACGTTGTTGTATCCTATAACGCTCCATTTTTACTAAACCTAAACTGTCAGCTGTCAAATTGTTCTTTTTTCAAGTTGCCAATAATTTACTGCAAAAATGGCGGCAAATTCAAATCTTCCGTTAATTTTGGGAGACACTTTATTTTTGGGTGGAAGTTCATTCTGCGTATTCGAATGTGTACAAACGTCAGCGTGAGCCGACCGATCGGATCTGATTTGTATGGATACATTGGCTGCTTATATAGTACTTTCGGTGACCAAGTATTGGCGAATGGTGGTGCTTGAAGTTTGTCCTTTGTTTGAAGCGTTAAGGGTAGTGGGAACGCGGGTTTTCCCGGCCGGCGGTGACGTAGGCTCGGCGGCAGTTGTCGGCAGGTAAAAACAGTATGGTTGTGCATTGTAACGTTTGAAGCTATGCTAAATTCAAGAGGCGAGCTTCAACACTCATGACTGCTTATATGCCGATCTTGCATAACAATTTGCATTGTTTCATATGCATATATAAAATCGAAATTTCCGGAATGGAGGCGATTAAACCATTTACATGCTATTGCATTTGATAAAGTATCTTGACCGCAAACATCACAAATTTTTTCCCGAGCTTGTGCAGCGAGTTTGCCTTTTTCGTAGTAAAATTGCAAAACATAGCGATTTTTATTCAGAAATTTCACTAATTGTCATACTAATATTTCTTTTGATACGACTGATGAAATACAAAACTGTTTGCATGAAAATTTTAGACTGAAACGTCACCTCTCAAATGTGCGTCAGTATGACGCAATCTGATTAGTGTTGCTCGATATATGATACCCAACAACATCTAGTGATAAAAATCTCTCAATACTTTTCCGACTATCCAATATTTTTGCCATGCGTTGTGTATAAATGTAAAAGAATAATACGTATAGTATTGTAAATATTGAACCACACGAAGGAATAATAACTCATGATTCATTTCATGATCCTGACCAACACTTTATTAATAAATAATCGTAGAATATATAGCTTGTCATCCAACATTTATACCTGTAGGTATATATTTTCTAGATTATTTATAATACACACATCTACTTGCAATTTCCTCCATCACCAATACAATTATGATCTCGTGAATGAGGCCTGTATGGAATTAGCGTAATTCCGGGCCTAAACAAATAATAAAATATTCTTCTCGTTTGTTTTTCTCACTATACGGTTCTCACGTATTCTACCAAATTGTTGCCTAATCTGCTCGTACAGATAGCCACGCGCGCGGCAAATCTCCCGCAAACGTAACACCTGATTTAAACTGTATACACGGAAAAGTAAATTTACTTTTATAATTGTTAGTACATCTAAGCTAAATTCGGCGTATGTTCCCGATTAAAAATGTTACCGTCATGTATGACGTGTAAATGTACAAAGATAGTACCAATAGTATTGTGGATATTGAGTCAGACGACCCAACAATAGCTCAGGATTCATTTTGTGATTTTAGCCATTATCTTAAAAATGATCTATTAATAATAATAATTTTGTATTGTTTTATTTACGATAGTTGATCCGCTATCATGGACTACTTCCAAATATTATGCGGCGTTCTAGTACTGCTGCTAGCAGTTTACTATTATTTTTCATCAATTTACAACCATTGGAAAAAGCTTGGAATTCCCGGACCACAACCCTCACCGATCTTCGGAAACTTAGTGTTTATGAGTGGAAAGATGTCTGTGAGTGACACCATTAAGAACTTGTACGACAGATACATACACGAGCCAGTATTCGGAATCTATTCGGGCACTGTACCAACTTTAGTTGTCAAAGATCTCGAGCTGATCAAAGATATCCTCGTCAGGGACTTCTCCTTATTTGCAGGACGGGGCTTGCCTATATATCCAAAGGTAAAATATTTAAGATTAAATATTACTCATTGTAGGATGGGGTGGTGGTGTGTGAGATATACTTGAAGCGAATCAGGGATTCGGAGATGACAGATAAGTTGTAGAAGTACACGGTCGGATTAACAATACTTTAATAACACGCCGATCGTCCTCGATCCGGCTTCTTCAACTCTTAAATCAGCAACATATCATTTCGGCTCGCGTTCGATGTTTTTAACGCGCCCTTGATGGTAGGCGTTTCGGGCCTCCACCAATTAGGAGTTTCTCCGGAAAATGCGCCCTCGATCTTCCCCTCCTAGTCCTAGGTCCTAGAGGAGGAATTCGCACCTAAGCGCATCACCCCTTGCATTTCGCGACAGAGACCAGGTTTATTTCCGGCTCTCGGGTGGTCAAAATTGAAGACCCATTGTCGCAGGAATTAGCCTCGACTTTACGAAAAAAACAGCCAATATCACGCCTGGGCCATAATCCTGGTCACCGTCCTGGTCGACTCGACTGTCGAACATCTGGCCGCTATCCTCAATAAATACTAATTGCCTACATCATTGAACTTTTCACCAGTTAACATTCATGATGGAGAAGTAAACAGTATTTTTAAGTTACAAATTCAATTTTATTACTTAACCTTTGTCAATATGCCCTGACTTTGTTGCGTGATTCGTACTGTTATGCCGCGTTATCCGATAAGACCATTGTGGCGGCTGTACGTCCTACCCTTACCGACAGATTGACGGTAGAACGCTCGTACCGTCACAGCGGGAAATGAGGGGTTCCTGAGGTGATTTGAAGCAACTTTTTACGTAGCGAAAATTCAATCTGCGGCTTTGTTAACGAGTTATGGTCGAAAAATGACTGGCCAATGAGAGCGAAGCGCGCGAACCAGCACGTACTCGAACGAGAGCGTTCGATCGTCCGCCGGTCAGGCTCGCGAGCAGAAGTCAGAAAGCGTGAACTTTCCGAATTTTTTTTACTACGCGATGATAATAATTTTAAGAAAAACGTTGTTGATTCTTATTTCAGAATGTCTAAAGAATAATCACTAATTTTTCAGATCCGAAGTAATAAACAATTTAGCCGTGTCAGCCGTTTTAATTTTCTGGTATGCATGAGATCTCACGCGTACCACATGAAATTTTTATACGATACGTATTGTGAAGATAAACAATAAGTAACTCCGTCGAAATACGTAAACGATATTTAAATTTAAATAATTCTGTGTCCGAACAGAATTCAACGAACGATTCGCAAAACTGATTTAATAATAGATAATCGCGTTAAAGAACATGCAGGATATGTGCGTTTAAGAATTGTTAAAGAATGTCATTAACAGTAAACTCGCCCATTCAGTTGTAAATCCATTGCATGCTTGTAAATCTGGACAGCAGGACAGTAGGACAGGGCGTTGACCCCTTACAGTGTACGGTGAACTCATCAGCTGATTCCTATTTCATGTTTATTCCTATTCCATGGCGATG
>CM052088.1:14522545-14569557 GCA_028453745.1 Agapostemon virescens
ATTAACATTAGATATTTCACGCTGTTCATTTTTCCACTGATAAAATTAATATCCGTCTTTCCATGGTAGCCGATACCGGCCCACACCATGATTCCTCCGCCACCCATCTGGCGACGGATAAAAAACATTTTTTCTTTACGTAAATCGTGGTAGTAATAACTCCACCCGTCAAGTCCATCGAGATTAAACTTCTTGTCGTCGGTGAACATGACTTTTCTGCACTCCTTCTTCCAGTGAGCATGTTGCTCTGCGAACTGCAGCCTTGCCCTCTTATGCGCTTCGGTTAGAGGCGGTTTTTTTTTAAGCTTCCTTTGCTGCAGGTGCTTAGATCTTTGCAGGACACGTTGCACATTTCTGACGTTTGTTTGTACGCCTGCTGCTTCAGCAATCTGCCTGGTAGTCATTGGTGCATTCGATGCTGCCCTTAGAATAGCACGTTTCTCTCGAGCTGATAGTGCCGCAGGTCGTCCAGGACGTTTTGTATTACCGTATTACTCGGGGTTTTTCAAATAATTCATGACAACCTTTCGGCTTCCTAATTGCTTTCATTTCACTATCTATTAACTTCTTTCTACGACCCATTTTTTTTAGAAGTTTTCCGCAATAATTCACCACACTATATATCAAATACTTAGCCACCTTCCTTTGCTCGTGTTCAACTGAGAAGTGAGAGTGTAGCATGTGTGCTATTATTTTGTCGGATTACGTTTTCATCAAATCTACCAAAACAACGATTCTAAGAATTTAGGGACAGTGTTTACGTGTCAAAGTCACTAAGATGGATATATAAGAAGTAACTCAAGAAGCATATGGATTGAACGCTCTCATTTCTGTTCTATTTTTAAAATACTACGAAATTTAAAAGGTGTGCTATTCTATTGTCGCGGACTGTATGCGAGGATTGCGATGCTCGCGGATAGTCTTTATAGTTTTACGCAGGAGGCTAGTCTTACGTTTTACATAGGTTTGCCATACTTTACATTTTTGTCGATCGTATTTTTTATACTTCAGTCTTGTTCATTTTGTACTTCAGTACTTGACACCTTTACTGTATTGTTGTCAGTTCTTCAATTGAAAAAATTATTACAGTTCTTTATTTTATATACAACACTGATTGTCGTTGTTTTTATTCCTACTTGGGAAAGTAAACTCAGCGGTCCACTTATATTGTTGAGTGCAGATTGACGTTACCTACGCATAGTACACATTGGTAGTAGAAATGGAGTATATGAGATACTCGATTCTCACTAATATGTCTAGATTAATTGGCAACTCCTAGGGCGACACGAAAATGGTAATGTAGCTTAAAACTGTATGAAAGTATGTTAGAAAACTACGTTGGCTGATTAGTTTGTTATCATAATTTGTCTGTTCTTTTACTCTATTTACCATACACGTATTTACTTTGTAGAAGAGAATGGTTCAGTCATTCTGCTGGTAGATGGCTGTAGCTTTTCTATGCCAATGAAGAAACCATTTTTTAGGAAATTATAGTTTATTTTACTCGCTTACTATTTTCTACTGTAGTTCCTTCACGTTTGTTTTTCTTTTGTATGTTTATGTTTTTGCATTGCGAACATAGTATACTTCGTTTTTCAAAGTTGTACTTGTTTTATGATTTCTTGTTATCATGCTTTACATTTACATCATGCTGTATTTATTGTTTACATAGATATTATTCTCTGCTAACAGTTTTATTTGCCATGTTTGTTCTCATTGTTAAACCTTTCTTTATTAACTTTGTTATTTTGTGTAATCTTTTTCTTTTTTTAACAAAAGAATGGTTTTAATTCTTAGTACACTTTAGAATAATGAAAATTGGAAAAATGAGGCGAAACTTTAAATTTAACCTGTAGGTTGTGTTAACAAATGATAGAGATTAACAGAGAACAAAGAAATTTCACATGTCATTATTAATCTACAGTAAATTTTATATGATTAACAAATGAAAGTATTTGACTACAAAGATTACTCGATTTGCGCCACGAGTAGAATAATATGGTGTCTCCATTTTGTACTTCAAACAAAAGTAGAAGTTGTAATTAATGTAATATATTTTGTACATCAATGGAAATATAATTTTGAAGATAAGTTTTCTCTTTGACTCGTTGTTATTTGTTCTTCACTGTAATCTTAAAAAGTCTTCATTTTTCTTGTATTTCGTCTTCACCTGTAGTATGATAACCTTCACTTCGAGTTTCTCTTTTTACGATGAAGAAAGTATCGCAATTCTTCTACTTGTTTGTTCTGCGCGTTTCTCCTTACAGGAAGTGAGGCAATTTACTAAAAATGTTATAACTTCTGGATCAGTTACATAAACAATTGATATATCAAAATATTCTGTAAATATTGCATAACGCCGTGACGTAGGGGAGGTTTCCTTAACCCGTTGCCCTATAATATGATGTAGATTCTGAACAGAGTCTAATACATGGGTATGCCAATAAATAAATTGAATTGCACCTAATACCGGACTTTAAATTACAGTTCAACAAAAATGGACAGTAATTATAATTTATCATGTTCCTGTCGCACGTGCGCATTTAAACAAAGCAATTGTTGCAGCTGACAAGAATACGGAGCATCATTAGACATGTAAGTTGTGTTAGTATTGTATATCAATTATCTCTCTATATTGCGCATACAATCTATTGGTTTTAATAAAATTAATTTTCTATGATGAATTTATTGTCTCTTAGTACGCAACAGAACAATTTCCCCCATTGCCGAAGAGTAGAGATCTCAGATTTGTGTGATTTTTTTATAAAGGGTTTCTCAATAATGACAGGTTGATGTTGAGATGGAATAAAACAAGCTGTGTGTGAGGTATTAACGAAATTTTTCTTCTTTAAAGGGCCCATGTATATCATTATGCATATGTAGAATATGACATCGTTCAAATGACCGTCGCGGCTTTGCATAGTGGCACCGATCCGAGAAGTCCAATTTTCAATGACTCTGTCGCATAGATCCGGCTGAATTTGTACGATGGCTTGGGCTACAATGACTTTGAGGGCATCGGTCGTTTTCGGTTTATTAGCATAGACCTGCGACTTCAGAAAAGCCCACAAAAAAAGAGTAGCGGGGCCAAATCGCACGATATTGGTGGCCAATTTTCGTGACCTCCGCGAGAAATAACCATACCCTGAAATCGTTCGTACAGAATATGGCTCGTAGCGCCGTCCTGCTGGAACCGCATGTCATCCACGTCCATGTCGTTCAATTCGAGTTAAAAGAATTGGTTATCACCGATCAGTAGCGCTCGTCGTTGACGGTGACAGCCTCACCAACATCGTTTTCGAAAAAGTACAGCCAATGACGCCGCCGGCCCAAAATCTGCACCAAACAGTAACTTTTTGTAGATGCATTGCCACCTGGTGAACGTCGTGTGGGTTGGCGTCGTCCCATGTGTGGCAATTTTGCTTGTTAACATAGCCATTCATCCAAAAATTCGCCTCGTCGCTAAAGATGATATTTTGCGCGCAACGTTTGCACTAACAAACACTTATTTTTAAGATAAAGTTTTATTATTTGACTGACCGAATTACAATCAACAGACAGACACCGCTAAAACAATATGGCCGCCATACACTGTCAACATTAACCCGTCTCTAATGAAAAACCCTATATGACATATTTTTATTTCGGATTCAATGATTACGTAACACACCCAAGCAATGTGTATAGTAGGAAAAAAGATAGGATACGTTTTGAAAGTTAACTTTAAATTGCTAGAATGTTAAAACTGAGACATGAGACGAACCGAGAGTCAATCTGCGTACTTTGGTTAGAGAATAGTTGAAAAGATTGAATTCAATGTTTAGACAGTCAAATGTGGTCCTACGGTACTTATAACGATATCCTGTAATGTTCTGATCTAACTAAGATGTTCTGTTTGCGATTGTTGCAAATTATTATTAGTAATTTTTATTCTGTATTAGGACACGCTTCGAGATTTAATAAAATCATGTGACCAAAGTATAATGTTAATTTAAGTTCATCGCTATTGTTTAAGCTCGCCTCTTGAATCGAGCATATCTTCAAACATTTTACAAAGTTCAACCCTACAGGTTTTACTTGCCGACGCCCGCCGCCGAGTCGACGTCACCGGCGGCCGGGAAAACCCGCGCTCACACTACCCTTAAAGCTCTAGGCAATAGACAAAAATTAAGTACCATCATTGGCCAATACTTGGTCATCCAAAATAGTATATAAGCAGTCAATGTATCCCAACGCATCACATCCGATCGGTCAGCTCACGCTGAATAAACTTCTATCCAAAACAAACCTCCTGGTCGGATCTCACATTTTAATTTTACACTCCTTCTCATTAATTTGTGCTAGAGCAAGTACGTGTTTCTACGAGGCATCTGCTTAACACTAGAACTAGCGAATTATAAATCCGACCAATGTATATTGCTTTGTAATAATGACACAATTGCATCCATTCAGATCTAGTACAATTTTTATCGTAATGTTTGCTTCGATGAAGAAATTCATTCGAAATTTTCTGGTGAAAATGTTTTTATAACTTCAGTAATTGTTAACGAAAAAATCAGGAAAGTTAGAAAAAATAAAAAAAATTCTAGTGTTAAGCGACCACCTCCCCAAACCACGGGACGGACGCCTCAACAATTATCAAAGTATTCAATATTTCTTATTTTGTTTTCCGATATGGTGAATTTATAGATAATACAAAATAAGACGAAGGAAGTATCACATATTTCGACTAATTTCGTAAAAACCTTAACTGTCCGGTACAAGGAAAACTACCCGTGAACAACTGTGCGATTACAAAGTCGACGACGCATTGGTCCAGGGAAGCCAACATACCAATCTGAAAATGCACCAGTGAAAATGAATGCAGTTTGTCTTTTGTTTATTGAACAAAATCCGATATCATCGCAGTGTGTACGTTCAATTTCGCGAGCAAGCGTATACAGTACTTACGGAGAGCGGCGTTGTACATACGTACGCAGGACCGGCTAGTTAAATGTATGAAAATAAATTGGAACCGAGTGGCCTCAGGCGTCCGATCGGGTATTGTCTCTGGCGTCTCGATGACTATATAGTTACCACTATAGAGTTATCCCGAATCGAACGCCTGGAGGGAGACCGGGCTTGTAATATCCAGGCTGCTGCTCGGGGAACCGTAATGTCATAATAGAATAGCGATGTTAGTAATACCATCGCGATGCACCGGCGTAGGCAACCGGCCGATTGACTGGTCTGTGCTGCCGGGAGAGGCCCAATTTGCATCGCATTGTGTACTCGTTACGCCTTCATCCGCGCCGCTACGCAACCATACGTGCGCCTGTACGCCGAACCGAGCCGACGCCGAGTCCTAGTCGGCTTCGGCGTCGGCGTCGGCGTCGGCGCTGGCGTCGGCGCGCATCGGCCATCCCGACGGCAAAACCGCCGCCGTTCCAGCAATCAGCGCCCTGGGAGAACTGTGGAAACCGCGGAAACCCCTAACTCGATTATCGTTTCTGGCGTCGTTATCGTTATTAGTCGCTCCATCGCCCGAATAACGCGCCGGAAGACCAACCTCGGCTCTCGATATTGCCCCCCACCCCTCTCTCCAACCTTTCGCAATTGTTACACGTTTTATATCCGTTCACGATGATTTTTCTCTTACTAAAGATTGCTTTACGATGTTTATTTCGTACGGGGCGTCTCGATGTTGATAGCGCAACTGTGGAACGGTGAGTCTACAGGGTGTTTCGTCTAAAACAATACACTTAAATGTCTCCATTACCTCTGAAAATACGAAAAATGTTGCTAACATAATCTAAATGGTTTCAAAAGACGAATCAGATGGAAGAATCGTTTTTTGTAAATTGTAATTTTTTAATCGTTTCTCCAAGGTCACTCGTGTTTTTTTACATATATATACACAGTTTTTGTTGTTGTATGTTATAGCAAACATTATTGTGCATACATACATGTTTAATAGCACGACCTTGAAATGACCGTGAACTCTAAAATTTGCTAATTAATGCAGAACTTTCTTTCAGCGATATTTCAGCGTTCAACGGTAACAGGAATTCGATCATGAACTTGAACTTGTAAATAATCACATTTATTACTGCAATAAATGTTCGAAATGATGTCCTTCCGTTGTGATACATTTCGTTAGGCGAAAAACGACAGATTGTACAGCTCTTTCGATGATTTCAGGTTTCATATCAGCACATGCTGCAATTATTCGTTCCTTCATATTTTCTGGCGTCGTGGGCTGCTCTTGATAAACCGTATCCTTTAATGTCCCCCATAAGAAAAAATCAAGTGGGGTGACGTCGGGTGAACGAGCCGGCCACGACACAGATCCATTGCGCCCCATCCAACGATTTGGGAATTTTTCGTTGAGGACACGTTTTGCAATATGGGAAAAGTGTGCTGGACACCCATCGTGTTGATACCATAATACTAGTCGGTCCCTAAATGGTACATCTTCTAATAAACTTGGTAGAATATGTTCTAAAAATTCAGCATACTTCTGCCCAGTTTGCGTACCGTTGATAAAATACGGCCCAATTATCCTATTATTTAGAATACGACACCAGACATTTATGGGCCGTGGTCTCTGCTTATCGAGTTGTCTAAACCATCGTGAATTTTCAACCGTCCAATAATGCATGTTCTTGAGGTTCACCTGACCATGATTTGTAAAGGATGCTTCATCCGTAAACAATATTGTTTGGAAAAACACTTCATCACTTTCATATTTCCGTATACCCCATTGAGAAAAGTGTACGCGGTTTTCAAAGTCTCTTCCATGGAGCTATTGGTGAAGAGATGAATGAAAAGAATGAAATTTTTATGAATGAAGAATCCGGAATATACTTGTAACACTAATACCAGTTTCACGTCCAAGTTGCCTTATACTAACATGCGAGTTTTGATTTACTTTCGCGATGATATTGTTCACATTTGCTTCATGAGTAACAGTCTTACGTCTCATACGAATGTTTTTGTTGACACTACCAGTCTCACAAAATGTTTTAACAATACTTGAGTATGCAGAACGTGATGGACAAGAACGTTCTGGAAATCTGTCTTTGTAAGTTCGTATTGCTTCTCTTAGACATTCTCGAGCTTCACCGTAAATTAAAACCATTTGAATTTTCTCCTGTTTTGAATAAAGCATTATGGATCGCTTGTCGATACACTGAAAAATCTAGCAGTGAGCAAACTCTTAAATACATATCTCTCTCACTCTCTATGTACGCAGACGAATGATACAATGTGTTTATTTACAAGTTCAAGTTCATAGTCGAATTCCTATTACCGTTGAAATCTGAAATGTTGCTCAAAAGAAAGTTCTGCATTAATTAGCAAATTTTAGAGTCACGGTCATTTCAAGGTCGTGCTATTAAACGTGGATGTACGCACAATAATGTTTGCTATAACATACAACAACAACAACTGTGTGTATATATGTAAAAAACACGAGTGACCTTGGAGAAACGATTAAAAAATTACAATTTACAAAAAACGATTCTTCCATTTGATTCGTCTTTTGAAACCATTTAGATTACGTTAGCAACATTTTTCGTATTTTCAGAGGTAGTGGAGATATTTAAGTATTCTGTTTTAGACGAAACACCCTGTATATGACGAAATATGTCGAATGTATGCAATAAATT
Organism: Agapostemon virescens; assembly: GCA_028453745.1. NCBI lineage: Eukaryota > Metazoa > Arthropoda > Insecta > Hymenoptera > Halictidae > Agapostemon > Agapostemon virescens. The sequence goes on from CM052088.1 coordinate 14,530,195, forward strand.
GTTTTTCATTTGAAATTTTGTTTCAGCGGAAATTGCTTTCGGAAATCCATCAAGTTTGCGTGTCTATCGTCTGTAAGAAGTAGAATGGGAAGGTCAAACACAGCCGCATCTGATAGCTCGTATTCAATAGTACTCGTGTTCGTCGAAGGAATCGGTTTTGGGAAATTATCAAGCTAAGAAGAAACATGGACGCTACTTTCCAATTCAGATATTCTAAATGTGACGTGTCTCCAGGAGTGGTTGTAGCAACTGTTGACACATCACTAGCAAATATTTTATATTGTTGTATGACAAATAAAAGTATGATTCAGCGGTAAGATAATCTTCTGAATATATATTGCAGAATAGTTAACTGTAGAGAGATTAATAATTCATAATAATAATTAATTTAATATGTAATTGTTAACCCTTTGCATTCGAATGGCGACTCTGACGCGCCAGTAAAAATTGCCACACCACTGTTCAAAACAATTTTTACATCCCTATGCTTGTATCCAAGGAATTTGTAAAAATGTAACTTTTGCAAGGACGAGAAATAGTAAAATTACTCACGTGCGTAAGATGAAATACGTCATGTGAAATGAAAATATCCTAAGTCAGAGAAATGCTTAAGTTTTCGAGTTAAAGCAGCTTCGAGCGCAAAGAATTAATATAATTAATAATTAATGCTTTATTAATTTTTGCCGTATTATTGCATACGAGCAACTGACAAAATTTAGACAACAGTCTAGTAGTTTTGTCTAGTATACAATTGTTTTTCATGGCAATGCTTACATTGGCGGAGAAAGCTTATATTGAGTTGAAATTGTTATTTCAATGCGAAGAGTTGACCTTTATGACCATAAATACAACTTCTATTATGAATTTTTACGTCACACATTTAGTAAGCATAAATCTATCCAAGGAACAAAAATCTAAGCAACTTTGCAATTTTTAAACAGAATCGTAAACAAGATTTCAAATATTAGTTAGAATTAACTGCAGGATTACTGTCATAAGGTTTGAATATTTCGACGTTCTTGGTACTCATTCTTAAACTTGAATTTTTACATATTTTTATTTCTATTTGTTATAACATTAACACATTACGTGTACGTGCGATGAGTTATCTTGAACTTTCTGGTCAAACTGCTTTGATAATTTACTGTACAATAGTTCACCGTATCCAAAGTAGTATGTTTCAGAACCTGCTGCGGATACTTGTTAACGCTTTAATATATATCGTGATATTTGTGTAACATACGTACATAAACACGGCAAAGTTGAATTGATAAATTGCGCATAGTGAGATATTGTCAACATTAAATCTAGTAACTATAAAGTATATTTACTATCGTCTGTTTCCAGTACAGCATCTCCTTCTCCTTTTCCACGAATGGAGATTATGTTATAAAAAGGAAATATAGCAGTAAAACAATAAAACAAAAGTATATATGGAAGAAGTGTATACACAAAAACGAATTAATATAATTTCAATATGCATAGTGTACTATAAAAACCTGTAAATCATTTAGATTTTCAATCTTTTACTTTTTTGTATTAAAAAATATTAATTATATACGCACACGTAACCATGATATATAAATTTAATTTATGAACCACGGAAGTTCAAATATAGAATACTGAAACAAATATAAGCAAATTTATGTACACGAAAAGTAAATATGGTTAGGAACTATATTATAATAATTTTCTCTGACATTTTCATTTCCTTCATCATCTATTAATTTAAATAATTGACCCTATTGTTTTCTACTTTATCTTTTCCTTTAATATCGTTTGTATCTGTTTACACAATCCGGTCTCTTTGCTTGTAGGCAGAACCCTATGTCCTAACAAAGCTTAATCTGATTATACGCTTTGTCAAAGCTTTAACGCCCGGGAGAGTTGATACCTTCGCAATGGCGCCGCGACGAATTACGCGCGACGATCAATTGGATCCTAACATCGTTCGGTTTGTCTCAAATTGAGTGTTACTGTAGCTTAAGGATTCCAGATTGCTTCTTTATTAATTTCCAATAAATTATTATTTTTACAAACTTCTTCACACACGACAGATGTGACTTCCAATATCATTTTGCAACGAATAGTTTCAAAATACATAATATTCAAAGACTGCTTGTAATATCCCTTTTTTAACACTAGAACTACGGAACAATAAATCCAACGATATGCAATGCTTTGTAATAATAACGATACTGCATCTATTAAAACTTCATACAATTCTTATTGTAAGATATACGTCATTATATAAGATATACGTCGGATACGAGTATATCCGAAAATTTCTAATGAAAACATTTCTATAACTTGAATAATTGCAAAAGAAAAGAGTAGAGACCAGCCAAAATGACTGGTTTGGTAGTTTTAGTGTTAATTGGTTGCTGTAGAGGTTTAGGAATTAATTTAAAGAATTATATCCCACGTGTTCTTAAATTATTCAGTGTGAAATTAAGTATTGCCTTTCGATTATTATAAAATTAAAACGTTGAAATTAAGGAAAAGTAATACTACATCTTCATTTACAACAGATCGAAAATTCACACGATTAACAACAGCAGAATGAACATAAAACACTAAATCCACAGATTAGAAAGAATATCTATTATACATTATCGAATTTTAATTAGAACCAGCTTCACACACATTACAACGACACACACTCCAATTGGTCAATGTAACTTTTACATTAAAGCCAATCAAGCGTTTTCGGAGTGAAGCTTTGCCTAACACAATGGTCGTTACAGAAACTTCATCGCGATATTGTAATTTTATTTTGAATTTTAATCTTGTTGCCAAACATGGAAAGGTGATGGTGCGTAACAACAATATGAACATTTCTTAATTGTAATCAACATCACTTGTAATACCGACAGAAAGTATACGACTGACTACTTGGTTAATATACGACTTGACTACTATAGTGAATAATCACTGTTTGAATCATAGGGCAATTAAAAGTGATTATGTTCTGTTTTCTTGAACCCCTTGCCATACCATTTTCGTTGTAAGTAAAGTTATTACAACATCTTCATCACTAATAATGTTACAAAAGAGAAAAGACAATTTGTATCTTTTATATTACTATGATCACTTCAATGCTTAAATATTTATTACAAAAGAATAGTATTTGATTTCGTCTGAAAAGAAAGACATAATATTTACATTTGTTAGAATCGTTGTAGACTTGTTATAATATATGAAGAGGTTAAAATATTCTTTATAGAACTTACAAAAGCATGCGTACACCTTCAGTTTATGTATTATATATTTTAAAAATATTTTATTATTTTAAATTCTTGAAACGCTTTTCAATCACATGAGACATATTTTACTACTGTATACTCTTTGTTTCAAGGTTGTCATTAAACATAATTAACAAAATAAGTAACATATAAGAAAAAAGGAATCTTAACAGATTAAACGAAGAAGGAGTCACTACAGAGAAATAACTACACTTTTTGATAACACAATGGGTGCAATATTTAAAATAGTCGAAAGTTTCAAGAAAAAGGCAGAATGTAAAGTATATCTAGAACAGAACGCCTAAAAGGAATTAACAATCGGATGTCTAGAAGAATACTGTACATTTCGTTAGCAGACTCATTTTTATCTGCTTAAAAAATTCATACGGAATTTACGGGTGAAAGTGAAAATCCAATATCTACGTCTACGCAAACAATTGAACCGTTTATTTTGAAAGTGGCTTAAATCCATTTATGCTAAAATCGAAATATTGAAGGCTTTGCGTTGGTTTAAATTTAAAAATATGGGTAACAGATAACATAATAGGATAATGTTTTTGGATTTCTAAAGGTGTCAAATTTATCATCCCAATTAGCAAAATTAATATTATTGAAGAAATAATATGGTTTTGATGGCTATGAATGGACTTACGCTATTTTCAAAATCAATGAAACGACGTTTTCAATTCTTATGAAAGCACAAGTTCATAGGAAAAGTAAATTTCTCTTGAAATTAAAATAAATGTATACACTTTTATGTTATAAAATCAAAAAAATATTCAACTTTCATTCTTTGTTAAATAATTTTTACATTAAAATTAATATAGTTTTATTAATTATTATTCAGTCTTCTCCAGTTTGTGTACGCGAGAGGGATTTAAAATAACTGTGGTGTGCAGGTGGTATACAGGGTGTCCCACGCAACTGGAACAGGCTGTACCTCCTAAATGGTTGAGAATAGAAGAAAATGTTATAAGTAGAAGTTAAATGGGTATCAGACGGTGCGTAATATGCAACTAATTTTATGCACTTTTGTGCATCGGTGCATCAGAAAAATGCAACTGCATATTTTTTTTAAATAGAAACCTATATTTTTGACTGCACCAATCGATGCAGTTTCTTGTGCTCTACATAAAAGTACTAACATACTTATGCCCTAAACTTATTCGTTAAGAAGTTATCGAAGCTAAACATTACAAACATTGTAATGGAGCATAACGTAGGTACTCCGGAACACTTGCCGAGAGGCCGAAATAATTCAGAGAACTTTTAGCTTCGATAACTTCTTAACAAATAAGTTTAGGGCATAAGTATGTTAGTACTTTTATGTAGAGCACAAGAAACTACATCGATTGGTGCAGTCAAAAATATAGGTTTCTATTTAATAAAAATATGCAGTTGCATTTTTTTGATGCACCGATGCACAAAAGTGCATAAAATTAGTTGCATATTATGCACCGTCTGATACCATTTAACTTCTACTGATAACATTTTCTTCTATTCTCAACAATTTAGGAGGTACAGCCTGTTCCAGTTGCGTGGGACACCCTGTATAATGTAATAAATTCATTAAGTCTTTCTAATTTGGATCTAAATCCAATGTTTTGAATGGTGCATCCTCGTTCATTGTCGTTTCATAGAATAATTTTTATGAATCGCTTCTCACAAATCTCATTCAACATACTTTAAACCAATTTACTCTTTCACCGTCAGTATTTTTTACTGTTCCGTTGTTTAAAACAAATTCATTGCATATTGATAATTCAACTGTTACTTTGATAATTAAACATAAAGCTGGGATCTCATAAAATTTTATTGCATAATTATTTTCCATATCTATTCGAAACTCTCACAATGGAACTTACGCCACTTTCAAAATAAACTTTTTCATCGCTTCATCAATCAGCAAATTTTCGTGTTACAAAATCTTAACGATTTTAAATATATTAGTAACAAGTTGCCTCAGAATGAAAAGATCTTGTAAAAATGTAACTATTATTGTAGTTGACTCGATTTTTTTAAAAATGGACTTACGCCACTTTAAAAATAAACGGCTCAATTAGGCGTCGATTTTATGCTAGTGAAAGACGCAATAGCAATGCAAAGTAAGTTCATATTTTCACCAAACAGAATATTTAAAAACGTATGAATTTTTATTACGTGCGTGTTTTGAGATATTCAACATTTAAGGGAAAAAAAATTTGATGGACGGGTCAGTCAATGATTCGTTTAAAGTATAATTATGGGAAGGTATACGTAGAGTGAGATATGATAGTCATGACTATGGATACAGCAAAATGAGTTACGTTCATTTGAGTGTACCAAACCAATTTTAACCAGTCAACTGCGTTCGACGTGTGTGCACGTCAATCACAAGCTTCATTGTAGTGCGATTGACGTGTATATTCGTCGTGTAATATAAAAAATTACCATTCAGTATAAAAACTCGACATTTCAATAAAATCTAACAAAAATGTCATTTCACAGCTTATTTCCTTTATATTACTAATAAACCTGCTTTATATTTTATACACAAATTTTGATTATTCTCTCGAGTATGTTGGATTATCTTTAATTTCTCTTGTTCATGAATATTACTATTTCATTAATAATTCTTAAGTTTTTAGTAACAACAACTTTTCCAACCTTGAATTGTTAGTTTTTTATTGATTAAAAATGTAAATCTTTCTAGATTTGTTTTACTTTTTTCGTAGAATTTTTAATAGGAACATTTGTCTGCGGTCGACGTATGTACTCGTCGTTGCTTGATTTTAATTTCTCACCCTATGAGGGATTTCTAAAACTAAAGCTGGTTAATATTTACGATTTCTGAAATTAAAACTGGTAAAATTCATGACTGAAGTATTACGATGTGAGGATACGTTTCGTCCTCTGATATAGGATGAATCACGATTGTAACTGCAATAGTTAACACTGAAGTTTACTTACAATTGCCATAAACAATCATAATACCGAGAAGTTAACGATTAATAGAGCATGATTTTAGTTTATAACAGGACGATGCCACTATTCAAAAGACAGCAATTATTGGAAATTATTTAGGTGAAAATTATATTAATGTGTTTGAATAGTCCCCGCAAAGCCCTGTTTTGTCGACTATTTGAAACATATAGTCTCTCCTTAAATTAAAAACTGTCAAAAGAAGAGTATAATCAAACCAACATTAATAATTTAAACCGATTAATCAATGAAAAATATCAATTATCTTAATCGATGAATGCAAAGAGTTAACGCTTCCGTTACTTAAGCAGTTACCGAAAATTTTGTTAAACTCTGGCGGCCATTGCGGTTCTTAAATAATTAAATAAATAACTGCTGACTTATCGATTGTTGTAATCTAAATTTATATAGCAGTAATTGTTTTTTTATCACTATACTATTAACTAATAAAAATTATGTTACCTAATGTAATAGAACACAAACATAAACAAGAAATTCATAAACATCATAGTTTTATAGAATCATTATTTTTTCACTTCTATTACATAATGTATCGTACTTCGACGTACACGGTACATCACCTAAACGTCTGTCTCCAATTTTTTTTAAATTGTTCAAGTTAATAGTTTAGTTAAACATATTTTGTTTGCATTATTCTTTAGTTGGGAAACATTTTGAAAAAGGTTTTGAAGAAAATGACTTATTTTTTACAAGGAATAATGCGGTGAACACGAATTCGGTGTAACTTCATAGAGTAAAATCGTAAAATCATTTTTTATTGATATTGTTTAGAAATTGCAGGTTTATGTACAAAAAATAGTTTTTAATATTCTTGTTGCCAACTACGAAAGAGATTTTTAGCGTATTTTAACATTCTTGGATAAACACAGATTAATTCTCATTTAACACGAGAACTATCGAACAATAAATACGATATACATTGCTTTGTGATAACAACAAGACTGCATCTATTCAAACTTCATTGAATTTTTATTGTAACATGTGGTTTATTAACCCCTAAGCTACTGTGGGCGCCTATAGGCGCTTAACAGTTTCGCGTTTGTGACACTGAGAGCGCCTACAGGCGCGTGTCCCATTGTGGTCGCCTGAGACTAAGGGCGCCTAAAGGTACTTGACGCAGTTTTATTAATACAAATATGTATACAATTTTTTATTAATAAATAATAACTATGTAAATTTCATTTACATTTAATGAAACAAGTTTTATACAAATACCGCTCAGGTAGAATACATGATTGTAAGTTAAAAGGTGGAAATCCTAATAATCAGGCTTTTCGCTTGACGTAAGGTCATTTTCTGTTTCCCTGCGTAAAACATACAGCAATTCGAAAAAAACGAAAGATGCAAATGTTTATTGTGTCGAAAACATAACAAAAGAAATGAGACGCATTACGAATGTATTTATCCATGAATTTAATTATATCACGCTTTACTAGATTATTAGATATATTGTGAAACAAGTGTTGCGGTCTGTGATGGATTTTTCAATCCGTCAGACTTTGGCTGTTTGCACGTGGTGTGCCGACTAAATTTTAATGATTAACTAAACTTCTCGAAGGACCATCTTCCCTGTTTAGGAAGGACTATATATAACAATGTTCACGAGGTTCGAAGTACTGACTGAGGCTATCGTGATGTACAAGTACGATGTATAACACGAAACGTGACAAGATCGCGTCTCTCTAAGTATCTATGTATCTAAATGTGTTTTTTCTATGTAACTCCCTGCTTATGTACAATGTATCTAAATGTCTAAGTATTCAACTGCCCATGTACAATGTTTTTAAATGTCTAAGTATTCAACTGCCCATGTACAATGTATCAAAATGTCTAAGTATCCAACTGCCTCGAGACAGCCACGAGTTCGCCCTGATAAAGGCTTGTCCCTACTCTTTCCGTTGATCATCCCTTCTCTCAGAAGAAGTCGATGGACCAACGGAAGTCTATGAATATTTTCTGGGTCTTACGATTCGCTGGGAGGGCTGTACAAGTGACAACAATCGAGGGTAGATAGTGGGGATACTGGAGGCATTTTCAGGGTTGACCAAATTTGCCGAACCAGGAAGTGCACCCACATCTGCAAGTAATTTAGATCAGGTGGTGGAACCACCCGATCGTGTCAAAAGCATAACTAAAATAGTCACTTGTACAGCGTTCGACCTTTTATTGTCTAAGGGTTCGTCGAGTCGAAGGAGGTGTAGCCCCTATGCCTTGGGTCGGCCGGCAATGATTGCCAGATGTGGCGGTGACAGGCCCACACCGTAGCCTTAAGAATCTACAATCAAAGAACCAAGGCCCAGGGTAACAATAGCGACCTCCTGTCATAAAAGTTCGCCCAGCGCTAACCGTCCAACAAGCTTTACATTAATATTAAATTTTTCATAATTATAGTAGCAACTCGGTTCAGAATACAAAGAAATCAAATAATATTGTTTTAATATAACGAAATTCAGTTATTTGATTATTGAAATATGTTTCAAAATTTCGCCACTTTCGGCATATGTCGTAAGTCGTACCGTATGGTACAGCCGGTTCGTTTCGAAGTCTGCCCTAGTCAAGGGGTTAATTGTAAATGATTAACACTAGAACTACCGAACAATAAATCCAACGATATACATTGCTTTGTGATAATAACGAGACTGCATCTATTCAAACTTCATTAAATTTTTATTATATCATGGGGTTCATTAAAGAAGTAAGGTAAAAGCGCCAGTAGTTGACACTGTACCAGTACTTGACACTTTTTTAAAAAAAGTAAATAAATAAAGAAACCACAAGCTGGAATACATCGAACCTTATTAGTTTGTATAGTGTCGCCTTTCAGTATTTGAATTGCGAACTACTGCGCATAGTCCGCCATTAACAAGTGTCATAGCCACATGTTATTCGAACTAGTGCGGGGCTTTTACGATTTTTTGCATATTTTCTTATATAAATCGCTAAGGTCTTGGTTAAAATGTAAGAATTGAAAGTTTGAATTATTTAAACATTGTGGGTAAAAAAAGTACTCGTTTATGTTGTTTGAAACTTAAAAGGGGGTAATTTATTAAAATTGGCAACAAAGAATGCTGAACTGCCTAAATTAACCCTGTGTCAACTATTGAAACTTGTAATTATCTATTATTCAGTAATTGACATGGGGTGTCAACTATTAAATTACTAAGTGTCAACTACTAACTTTATTCCTCTGTCAATTTTGAGATGCCTCCTACGAATGGTAACTTTAGAAATTATACAGAAGAAGCTATGCAAGCGGCTGTGGAGGATGTCCGGCTCCATAAAACTCCGTATAAAACGGCAGCTAGGAAATTTAATGTTCCTAGGGTGACTTTAAAATACAAGGTTGAAGGCAAACATCCAATTAAAAGAAAAATGAAAGAAAATGAAAATGCTCCAAATTGAAGAGAGTACTGATTCTAGCACTGATGATATCTCTTATGGCGGTGGTTCAAATGATGAGAGCGAGGAAGAAGATCTACAGGTGCAGAATAACAATTTACCCGTAGAAAGAAAAGTGGGCGAATATGTTGTATTTTCCTACGAAAAAGAGTTGTTCCCTGGAGTTATAATTGCTATGTCTGAAGCGACTGCAACCATCTCAGCAATGGCAAAGTGTGGTAGACTGTGGAAGTGGCCAGAAAGAATAGATAAGCTAGATTATGAATGGGAGAACCAGAAAAATGAGCAGAACCAGAAATATGTATTCAGTTACCGAACTAAGTTAGATTTTTTATGGAAATAACTTCTAATTATTAATTTTTTTTTGTAAACTTACTCAAGAATAATGTTTTTGAAACATTCAATAAATTTCTGTGTTCATACATTACCAAGACTAGTTCATTAATTGTTTTTTCTCTCTATGTCGACTATTGAAACAAAAAGGTGTCAACTACTAAATTTTTTGTTTTCGCTGGATGTCAACTATTGAATCAAATTTCACTTTTAGAAAACAAAAAATTTTTACAAACCGCCGCCAGGAATAAATAATTGTCGTAATATTACAATAGAAGAATAATTCGTGCAGCGACTACTAATCATAAATTTTCCATAAAGTGAACTTAACTTGAGCTATGTAAACAAATAAGCAAAAAATTCCTTAAAGTGTCAACTACTAGTATCTTTACCTTACATCGGAAAATTACTAATGAAAACATTTTTATAATTTCAGTAATTACAAAAAAAAATAAGTAGGGACCGGTCATTTTGATTGGGTTGGTAGTTGTAGTGTTAAAAAATGTAATAGTCAGGGCAAATATTTGGTGGCACGCGATTTTTAAAGGGGTCTGCATGCCTTCGGACGTCAATCCGTGTCAGAATGTTCAAACGAGCGTTCTCCTTGCTCTTTCTTTAATTCCACCCCTCCCGCGCTCTCATTTCCTGCACCCTCCGTATGCCAAGATACCGGCGTTGATCCTCTTCCAGTCTTGCGTTCCCTCTGTGTCTGAGTCCCTGAGGATGAAGGGATCAGAAGAGAAAGAGATATGGATTGACACTCGAATTCCTCCGGTAAAGGATCCTCCATTCACCCGGTCATTTTTCTTATCCGTTGCGCATCGAAGACGCGGTCTAACAAACTGGATTCATCAAATTCGACACCGATCGTCCATTCACGACTGCTTGATTCTGTTCCATGGATTTCGAAGGTCTCGGATGGAGAATCGAAAAGATTTCCCGAATTTATTGTATTCTTCAATTACCTTCCTTCTTCTTCAATTACTTATCTAATTAGTTTATCCAAGCGCGGCGTCGAGCCTAAATACATTTCGAGGCTAAATGACTTATTCATTTATAATACTACCTTCGAGAAATAATTGATTTATTTACCCTTGAAACTTCAATGGCTCTTCCGAGGCAACAGTAAAATTTACGATACTACTATACAAAACAACTTTTACATGTTTGCATTTCATTCACAATTTGATTTTGAATATAGTTTTTCAGGTCACGAAATGTTGCTGGTTTGTTGGCATAAATTTTGTTTTTCAAATAACCCCAAAGAAAAAAGACCAATAGGGTTAAATCGAACGAACGAGGTGGCCAATTCACATTATCATTTCTAGAAATTAATTGACCATTGAATTTCGATCGCAATAAAACGATGTTTTCACACGTTACGATGATTTGCAAAGTAAAGTTTAATTACTTTAACATGCTCTCCATTGTTAATATTCTCTGTCATTGTAAGTTGGAAATAAAAGAAAGTGATAAGAAAGTTCACGGATATTTGATTTGACAGATAATCACGTTCAGCATCCTGAAGGTACTTTTGGATAACCCTATAATATTTTCAAATTTTCACTATAAATCGTCTGCTAACCTAACCCTTTGCGGTCGACATATTTCGCTTTTGTGAGAGTACCAGCAGGTAGGAACAAATCTAGGGTTTCGCGGTTACTTTTCCGTACAGAATTTAAAGTCAATATGTGGATATTAAGACACAGAGAATTTGTCGAAACTGATTTGTCGCGTTTAATACTACTTATAATACGTAAGAATACAAAATTTTGAATCTTTGTAATGTTCTAAAGTATGATATTTCGCGAAACAATCACCGATATGAAGTCCTGGCTTTCGTGTACAAGTATCATAGTACGTGTGTGTTTGTCGTCTCTCATTAACTTCCGGATCATTTTTAAACTCTTTTATTTTTTGGGTTTACATTGTATTTTAAAAATTGTGAACACAAATTTTATCATACACGCGGTACTTTTTGATGGTAACATAACGCGTGTGATGTACACAGTGACTAGCTTCTTAGCGATCTCAATGTTTCTCGAGAGCTCGTTCGAAAAAGACTGCTTGTAAATGTCTCTGAATAAATATACATTTTTATCTCGTAAGCCGACCGAAACGTTTGAATCACGAGGCATAGAGGACCATAGTGTTTTGTCATTGTTGCGATTTTCAAAGGTCCCTTCTACGGGGACATCGACTTCTACGACGATTTAAAAATGTCCCCGTAGCGGGGACACCTACCGCAAAGGGCTAAACCTTCCCATATCGTAGAATAACCGAAGTCGCTTAGTTGTCTTTTAAAAAATGTTATTTTGATTTAACCGGTGTTCGATTTATCGTATTTTTGTAATGTAGCAATTAAAGAAATCGGCACTTACAGAAGAAACGGAGAGATTAGCGAGTCCAATAATGAAAATATCCCTCTTGATTTCACATCGAGCGCGTTTATTCGCGGAACTATCGACTTACACGTAATTTGAACGCGAAACAGGAAAACCCGTTCTTCTCTGGCGAATGCATTCCGTAACGTAACGCGTGCCGCCTCGAAACATTTTGCCCTCTCTCGATCTCATTCACCGTCCTTCATCCTCCTCGAAATGCGGCAACACGCTCTCGGAATTCTTTGAAAAACTACTCTGTAAAATTGGAGGCCGCGGAAGGAGCGAACGAAGCGGCCGAATGAATAATAAATATGGTTATCGTTTAGTTGATATTTTGAGGGGCGGAGGCCGGGTCGAGGGATCGAGAAGGGCGCAGAGGGGTTCAAATGGGAACAGGAATGAGTAACGGTGCAAGAGGGAGATGAAGAGAGATCAAAGCGTCATTTCTTTAGGGGCCACGTAAGGATGTTTCCCTGCATTTTTATGATTCTTCATTGGTATCGAGATGCCTCGATCGCGAGCGGATTATTTTATAGACGCACTTAATAATAAATGGAGAGCGGCATCGATGTTTTCGAGAAATTTTTCGAATACAAACTACGTCCCGAGTGTCTTTAACCCTCACGTGATATGTAACATTTTTTACGATGTTCAACGAATACTTTGTAATCCCATTCCATGTTTTTATGCCTTAACACTAGAACTACCAAACCCGTCATTTTGACTGGTCAGTAGTGTTTTCTTTCGCAATTATTGAAGTTGTAAAAATGTTTTCATCAGAAATTTTCGGATGTACTTCTTTAACCCCTTGACTACGGCAGACTTTGAGACTCATCGGCCGTACCATACAGTAGGAATTCAGTTACGACATGCATCAAAACCGGCGAAATTTTAGATAGGGATTCATTTTTGTGAAAACATATTTCAATAATCAAATAACTGAATTTCATTATATTAAAACAATATTATTTATTTCTTTGTATTCTGAACCGAATTGCTACTATGAATATGAAAAATTTAATCTTAATCTAAAGCTTTTTTCACAATATATCTAATAATCTAGTAAAGCGTGATATAATTCGACACACTTATAAATACATAATCCTACATCACATTTCTTACAATCGTAATACGTCTCATTTTTCTTATGTTTTAGATACAATACACATTTGCATCTTGCGTTTTTTCAAATTGCTGTATTTTTTACGCATGGAAACGAAAAATGCCTTTTTGTCAAGCGAAAAGTCTGATTATTAGGATTTCCACCTTTTGTTTTACAATCATGTATTCTATCTGAGCGGTATTTGTGTAAAACTTGTTTCATTAAATATAAATGAAATTTACATACCTATTATTTGTTAATACAAAATTATATGCATATTTGTATTAATAAAACTACATCAAGCGCCTTTAGACCTCTGTCTCTGGCGACCATAATGGGACACGCGCCTGTAGGCGCTCTCAGTGTCACAAACGCAAAACTTTTAAGCGCCTATAGGCGCCCACAGTAGCCTAGGGATTAATGAACCACATGTTACAACAAAAATTGAATAAAGTTTGAATAGATGCAGCCTTGTTATTATCACAAAGCAATGTCTTGTGGGATTTATTGTTTCGTACTTCTAGGGTTAATCATTTAAAATTAAATAATTGTTGAACATGGATTTTTAACTAACCAAAAACATTTGTTATGTATGCTGCTAATTGTGATAGCAAAAGGGCAATGGATAAAATTTTAAGCTTTCGAGTTATGAACTATTACATACAAGTATTAAGTCCTCGATTATGTGATAAACGTGTTTATCACTTCACTAAATGTTGAATATAGAGTTCTTCTACTGTAATACATTTTCTGAGGTGAATAATAACATGTTGTACAGCTTACTGAATCACTTCAGGTGTGATATCAGCGTAAGCAGCAAGTATTGCCTTTTGGATACTTTTTTTTTTCTGTATGCTCTTTTTCATAAACTTTACTTTTTAACACATTGAATGCCGAGCGAACTTTGTGTGCCTCAGACAAGTTTCATATATTTTGTTCATAAAAGTGATCGGTATAATTAAAAAGAATTGTTAGTCATTGGATAATGAAATTCTCACCTGATAGTACAATCTGGTTAACTGTAACAGTAGTAAATTGATGTTCATTGCTCTTAATCTTATGATAATCATTCTTAGACAACGCAGTAGTGCCGGTCACCGGTGACCGGTGACCACCATGGCAATCAACGTATTAATATAACCCCAAAAATCAAAAGCAGTAAAATATTATTTTAGAAAAGAATATCGCAAAAGAATTCACACAGAAAAACTGTTTCAATAAATAATTGTAAAAAGTAATAAATTTATTGAACTAAAATTTTGTTATAGATACATAACATAAGTGATTATTAATGTTTCACAGATAACGTATTTATTACCGCGTGAATCACACGTGTTAATAAATAAATTTTGTTTATTTGGATCTTAATAAATAAAAATGGTATGTGTAGCAATTATTTTACAGCAATGTTGGTGCTTTGCGCTATGTAATCACCTGTTTTGTTAAAAAATTTACATTGATAGCAATCGTCTTTTTTAATTTGTGTTAGTTAATCTTTAAAAGTTCTTTGATGGTGTTCGTGAAAAAATACCATGCTGTAGATTTAATTAATTGGTTTATTTCTGCTCACTATTAACATATTTCAGTAATAGAATATAAGTAAAATAGTTGATACCGAATATTACTTGAAGAATGAAATATTTAAACTGATTCCATGAAATTTGTTGTAGAAGTTATCAATTACGTCTTTGCGACGCCCAAGTACAGAAAAAACCAGATCGATGTTACAAAGGAAAGCAAGAAAATTAAAGAAAAAGCACGGGGAACGTAAACTGACAGTTTCTGACGCAGATTGACATCTAGAAGTCATAAAAGTCAGTTACATGTGTGATGCGAGAGAACGCTCTTTTCTTTCGCTACGACTCGGGAAAAAAGAAATTCGAAGGAAAATATACTACCTCCGGACCGCCAATAAAATAAATTAATTATATTTATAAAAACTGAGTGAAAACCACGAAGCGAAACAATTCTCTGAAATAAAGTTTGAGCTTTCTGCTTTCTGCAATTGAAAACGTAATTACAACTAAGTTCGAACTGTCTTATCTTAACTGGCTATGATAAGTTATTACTTTAATTGTACCATGTAATTGCACTTTCAAGTATGAATTCGATTTCCTAAATATCTAATTTTACTTAGTAACTCTCGTAAGAATATATATATTTTCATTACAGCCTGAGACTACATATTGAAAATGTAAAAATGCTAAAACATGGATTATTTAAAATTTATCATAGAATTATATCCGTATTCCAAATCACTCTGAAATTAAAAAAAAAGACAGTTTAAGTAAAATAAATTAGTCAATTCTGTTATTTTATGCTACATGATTTATTTAATGTAGATAATTCGATGGTACAACGAAATTTATTCGAGTAAAAATCGAATCGATAACAAAATGAGTCAAACGGATTAAAATTCGTAGATTGAAACAGTTTAAAGTTCTGGTGAAAATGAAATGGCTAAATCGAAAAGGGGGAAACAATTCATATTCGTTCATGAACATTTTCATGAAACGGATTATCACACAATGTACTCGACACTAATCTTGGTTATCCCAGTTGAGCTTTCCAAGACATTTCGGAGGTTCGCTGAAGCGAAACGAGCCAAGATTAAACATAATATGTCGTTCTGCGGCTTCATTTCGAAAATGAAACTGCGCCATCTTCCAACGTCGATTGAATTATTTCCAAGACGATGGCAACAGGCCTTAAGAGCCTTTCTACCATTAAACCATGTCATTTCAGTGTACCCTGTTGCACTATTCCATTGCTACCGTAATGACAAAAAGTGAAATACAGTATTTTCTATTAAAACCATTGTATATACAATTATACGATTTTGATCATATGATACGCATTAACCCTTTGTTGTTCTTTGTTGTTCCCCATTAACACCTGTTGTCCTACAACATCGTGTCACACTCGTGACGTAGACTTTAAAAATTTATTTGTAATTAATTTGACATAGTCAAAAGTATTAAATTTATTGTTGAAATTTAGTTAAACGCCACAAATATCGAAACTCACTTAAGTAATTTTCTACACGTGTTCAAACATTGACGTACATTGATCTTTATACGATACAAATCTACAATGGAGTACGCAATAATTAATTAGCGGTCACAATCCTTTTTGATATTTGCATAACAAAATATTTGTTGTGTTTTTTAATAAGCTTATGAAACCTTGACTAAGGTTTAATAACTTCTTGAAATAATAATAAATCCTAATAAATAATTTCATTTGTAAAACCTGAATAACATCGATTGTTGATTTTATTGATTTTATTTAATTTATTGTCCCTTATATTTTTAAGCTTGTTATGAAAGATCGTTTGTGATTTTAAACTAAACCTTTCCTCGTTTTTCCATCACAATCTCCATTAATATGGATACGTATAAAGAATGTTTTCTTCATTAGACTTTCAGGAATATTTTCGAGTTGGTCTCTGGTAGAAGACCCTCTAGATAACCTTCGGTTGACCCCTTTTACAAAGGATCAGACTGTAATATGGATTTTAGTGAAAATTACAAAAAATGTGGAATGCCACCCTGCGCGACTTTCAACACGCATTTCATTTTCAGTCTCGTTGGATAATAAGCGAATAGTCACGCGTATAGTCACGTCGTGTCACATTCGTAGAAGAGTAAATTCTAGTGAGATTAGGTTAAAGACCCCTTCGAATCAAGTGCAACAGTGGCGGCGCTCTACCTCCTACACTCGTCAACAGAGGGACCGTTGAACAATTTTCTCGCTTGTACCTAATCCACCTTCGATTCATATAAATTGGCTATGTTTTGCAATTTTACTACGAAAATGGTAAAAACACTAGTAAATGGTAACAAGCACGGGAAAAAATTGGTGGTGTTAAGAGTCAAGATGCTCTATCAAATGCAACTCCACGTAGATGGTTTGCTTGCTTCCGTTCTGGAAATTTCGGTATTAAAGATGGACCTCGCTCTGGTCGACCAATCACTGAAAAAGTCGATGTAATGATGCAAATGTTTGAGCAAGATCGGTATATAAGCAACCGTGAGATTGCTAGAGAACTAAACATTCCGTTTAGGATCATTTTGGACCATTTTCAGAAGGCTGGATACAAAAAAAAGCTCAATGAAAGGTGTCTCATGATTTATCAGAGAAATGTTTGATAGATCAAGTTTTCATTTACGAAGCATTGCTCGAATGTAATGAAATTGAACCATTTTTGAGCTTGGCTGAGAAGTTTGATGCATCCACGGTACAGCCCAGACCTTACATCATCAAATTATCGTTTGTTTTGATCTCTTAATAACTATCTTAATGGTAAAAAGTTGAATTCAAAAAAGGACTGTGAAAATCACTTGGTCAAGTTTTTAGCCAATAAACCACAGAAGTTCTATTCCGATGGGATTATGGCTCTACCTCAAAAATGGCAAAAGGTCATAGATAATAATGGCCAATAAATACTTGAATAAAGTTCATTTTGAATAAAAGAAACATTTAATGAAAAAATGACAAAAATCTCTCAATACAATCTCTTATATCAAAATAATATTCTATTTA
Organism: Agapostemon virescens; assembly: GCA_028453745.1. Classification (NCBI taxonomy): domain Eukaryota; kingdom Metazoa; phylum Arthropoda; class Insecta; order Hymenoptera; family Halictidae; genus Agapostemon; species Agapostemon virescens. The sequence continues at coordinate 14,548,185 of CM052088.1, forward strand.
GTTGTTGGTAATGCACATCGATTAGGGACTATACACGAACACTCTAGTTATTAATTTTCTTTTTACAAAACATAAACTACAAATAAATTCTTTTTGCAACCGTAAAATCAATCGTAGGACAAGAGAGTGATATTCTTAATGCTCATACAGTTCTTTTTAAATAGAATATTTTATATTTCGGACTTAATGTCTTAATGATTTCGAATCAAATATTATAGTAAAATTGTATTCAACATATATTAGCGTGCTTAAATATTTTGAAAGTCACAACAAGCAGTCGACACACTTTAAAAAATCCAAAAGTTCATAAGTATTAATACTAGAACGACGGGACGAGTTAAAATGACTCGTTACTAATTTTTCATTTGACACTTATTGAAAATATAGGAATATACCCACGAAAACTTTTTATATAAATTTTTTAATTAAAATATATATGGGCATAAAAGTTATACAAACTTGAAATAATTGGAACTTCGTTATTATTATAAAGCAGTGTATATTAGTGTAGTTTAGTGCTCCGTCGTTCTAGTGTTAAAGGTTTACAAGAAACCATTTTCGTTAAGCATTGAAAGAAATTATCCCATCTCCTATACATAAAGAAACCATTTAAGATTTTGATTAAGTTTGTGTGTTTCTTAAATGTTTATGAAACATTTTGAATACTATATATGTTGAAGCTCGCGTAGCATATTTTAATGTAGCTTCAAACGGTGCAAGTACACCGACAATTTTTACCTGCCGACACCCGGCCGGGCCTACGTCACCGCCGGCCGGGAAAACCCGCGCTCCCACTACCCCCGACGCGCCAAACAAAGGGCAAAAGTAGCGAAACACCATTGGCCGACACTTGGTCACCAAATTTGTATATAAGCAGCTCCTGTATCGACACACATCAGATCCGATCGGTCGGCTCACGCTGACGCTTATACATACTCGAATACGCAGAAATAAACTTCCACCCAAAAGTACAAGTTGGTCGGGTCTCATTTCAACAACATACAGCTCCTTCCCATCAATTTGCGCTGGAGCTAGTACGTGCTCTTACAAAGCATTGTACTTGAACGACCGACTCCCCGAACTGCGGGACGGACGCCTCAACAATATATCTCTATAATGACGGTAATAGAATAAAAATATTATACACGGCTACAAAAGTAAAACATAGCTAAATAAGATCAAAATTAACATATTTCCTAAACGATTTGTTTTTAAACATACATGGCTTATCCCTTTGCACTCAAAACTTTATTACCTTCCAAATCAAGACGTTTCTTCTTGCCAAGAATATTTCCCTCACACATGATTTATTTCCTCATATGCATATGAAGATTATTACTATCGCTCGTATTGACAACACTTGTATTTTTATCAATTTCTTAGATGCAAACATGTACATATTGTTTAAAATAATACTGTGATAATTTTTAGCAGTGACTTACAACCACCATTCGAGCGCTAAAGGTTAATACTTTTTCTAAGGAATGATAAGTAACACTCATCTATGTATTAATAATTTTACTTTTTCATTTAAGTCAAACTAGTACACATCTACAGAGCATTTTGAGCTTCGAACTAGTACACATCTATAGAGTATTTTGAACTTTGAACTTTTAGAATGTTAGAACCTTTGAAACTTTAAATCCTTAAAAAGAATAGATGTACATTTGCGACTGCAACATACATTAACACTTTGACTGCCATGTCATCCATATATGGGTGACAGAATTGTTTGTCCACGTTTACAAATAAATTTGAACATTAATATGTTTGTTGCACTAAATTTAGTTGAGATCTGAAGAATAGAAGAAGGTTGAAGAATAACTTTGTGTCGCACATTTTTTAAGGTCGTTAGTTTGGCAGTTAAAGTGTTAATCTATTGTCATAAATTAGAGCGTTATTGCTTTGAACCAGCGACAATTCAGACGGAAAAAATGGAGGAAGGACTGCTTGCATGACGTATTTAGTGTCGCATAGGGTGAGAAAAAAGGAAGGGAGCATTTTGTACTGGGCCTGTTACAGAATCCGTCGGTAAGGCTAGATAGCCTGTGTTAGACACTGGGATATCGGGAGACAGTTAAGGATAATATATATCAGGCGGATCAGGTACCAGCGAGAAAATTGTCCAACGGTCCCTCTGTTGACGAGTGTAGGAGGTAGAGCGCCGCCACTGTTACATTTGATTCGAAGGGGTCTTTAACCCAATCTCACTAGAATTTACTCTTCTACGGATGTGACACGATGTGACTATACGCGTGACTATTCCGTTGTTAACCATCGAGACTAAAAATGTAAGTGTTTATACACTCTCAAAAATTGAAGGAAGTGCTTCTTGCATGGCGTGCTGAAAGTCGCGTAGGGTGACATTTCACATTTTTTGTAACTTCCAATGAAATCCATATTACAGTCTGGTCCTTTGTAAAAGGGGTTAACCGAAGGTTATCCAGAGGGTCTTGTGCTAGTGACCAACTCGAAAATATTCCTGAAAGCCTAATCAGGAAAATATTTTTTATACGTATCAATATTAGTGGAGACTGTGATGGAAAAACGAGGAATCGTTCAGATTAAAAACATAAACGACCTTTTATAACAAGCTTAAAAATATAAGGGACAATAAATTAATTAGTTTTTCTTTTGGAAAGTGTATTTATTTTAATCGATGTTATTCAGTTTTTACAAATGAAATTATTTATTAGGATTTATTATTATTTCAGGAAGTTATTAAACCTTAGTCAAGGTTTCATAAGCTTATTAAAAAAAACAATAAATATTTTATTATGCAAGTTTCAAAAAGGATTGTTACCGCTAATTAATTATTGCGTACTCCATTGTAGATTTGTATCGTATACAGATCAATGTACGTCAATGTGTGAACACGTGTAGTCAATTACTTAGGTGAGTCTCGATATTTGAGGCGTTTAAATAAATTTCAACAATAAACTTAATACTTTTGACTATGTTAAATTAATTTCAAATAAATGTTTTAGTCGCAAATGTCTATACCGAATTTTATCCAGCATTTATATTACAAGTTCGGCAAAATATTTTTGTATAGTGAATCTTATATTCATTTAAACTGAAATACATTTTTTAATATTCTATTTGTTTTGAAAAATTCCATCGCGTATTTTCCAATTAAAATTTGCGTAAAGCAACCTATATGAAACACAGTAATTATGACACCGACACATTTGTGTTTTTTTAAACCAGATAATAAATTCATACTTGAAAATATCATTGTTACCACTTGACAATTTGTTTGCATTTTCACAGATTTGTGCAATACAAAAAGGAATGCTATGCTACTTGAGTGATAACGTGAATAGGATATCAGGAATCCTATAAATTTTTCTATTATGCAAGCCTTTTCATTATTAATTAAATTTAAAATAAAAATGTAATGAACATACGTATAACACCAGTACCAAAATAAAAATTAATTTTATAGAACAGATTTGAAGAATCCGATTTAAACAAGAGGAAGGAAAAATGCACAATGCAGTGCAAAGAATTTCAAGTTGTACTCCAATCTGTCAACTACCTTGGATGTTTAGTACGGTGACAAGAGAAACACCGCACTAAATCATCTGTCGCCCTAAAATTCACTCCCGTAGTGCCAAAGGGAACCTTAAGTCTCAAGCTGTCTGTCCTACGTCATTCAAGACTTACTCCATCGGGTTATGAACCGACCCTGTTTGGCTTTTCACGTTTAAAATATCACGTTTACAGATAATCATATTTGGGGGGAGCAATTTATTAAAACGACATCTTCGTCAACAATTTAGCCGTTCTGACATTTATATCCTTCGTATCGATAACGCGCACCTTATCACAGTACTACTTACTATGTAATCAAAGATGTAGATTTGGGAAGTTTTATAATTGTTTATCGCAAAGTTTAGAAGAATTTAGTTAATTATATTTCAGACAATATTGTATTATTTACTTTACATTATACAGAATCTAGTGTATCATTATGTTTTAATTCGTAATACGAGATTTCTATTAGCAGTAGTAAATAATAAAATATTTTTATTCATTAACAAATAAATATGAAGTAATGTATCTAATCTGTATCATGTCGAGCTTCACAAGTTAGCGTAACGTATCTTTTACCGAATGAAGTGCAGTTTTTGTTTAAAATTATAAATACTGCATGCGTTATTATATTTGTTATCCCTTGTGTTCGACTGACCCCTCCAAGGTCATTACAAATTATAGTATTATAATTCAAAATAATTCTTACAATTAATGTCTTTATGGTCTATTTTTAATTCGGTATGAAAAAACACATTCAATTTCAAGTGGACAAAATGGAACAGGCTATACGTAACGAAAATATTATAAATCCGATTAAATATCCGAATTTTGAAGTTAAAGTAGCTTTGACTGTAAAGGGTTAAGTTGTATATTAAAAAATATCATATAATGTTGATGCAGTAAATTCCAAAAAGTGATCATCCTAAATGGAATTACTCTATGCAAGAAACATAAATTTCTCTAAAAGAATTTTCTAAATTGAAAAAGACGTAGACTCAAACATGTGCAACCTTAACGGATCTCGTGCGATACACAAGACTAATTTATACGCAAGTTTTATAATAAGTGTTAGGGTTTAAAACAACTTTCTGTTATCGATACGACAAAAACGTATGTTTAAGTTCAATTTAATAAATTATATGAAATTTTGTTAGTTTTTTTAGAAGATGCATGTCCAACGAAGGGTTAAGCCTCGAACGCTGCGCTATCAGATTCAATCCCTGCAGCATTAACAAACCACTAAATCGTCTAAATCCCATAAAACATTAAGTGCGATACAACGATACCCGGATCCCGCGCAAGTGCAAAAAGTCTGGCATAAAAAACCAATTCCTTTATCATCCCATCTGAAAACCTCGACGCGTCTGCGTTCCACCCCAAGTAACCAGGCGCATCCCCTACGATAAAACCTTATCGCGAGCATTTTGTCACCGGGTCCGTAGATGAAGGCGATACATCGACAAACGGGGGCCCCATTAAAAAAAAAAAAAAGTAAACAAGCTTCTCGGGATTTTTTAATCGCGAGAAAACTACGGGACAAAGCGTGTTCAGCATGGAAGTGGATGGCTAAAAAGGTTGACCCGGCATAAGGGATTATTGCGCCCGGAGTCGATGTTGAAGACGAGAGCTCCGTTGCGCGAGAGGGCGCGGGAGGGATGAAGAAAAGGGTGGGTGAAGGAAGGAAAAATAAAAGGAAGGAGCAACAAAGCAGTCGAAGCTGGAAGTCGATCCAGCGCGTTTCAGGAAAGAATTCCACCCCCTCGTTCTTCGACGTGGAAGCTTCCAGCAACGCCACTGGCAGCACAACCACGAACCACCACCACCACCACCACCGCCGCCGCCGTCACCACCACCACCACCTTCTGCCCTTCTTCGCTCTCTTTCACCCTCTCCGCCCCTTGCCCCCGCAATACCGGAGGCTGGCTGACGTTCCCGCAGGAGGAACATGGCTCCCAGGCAGGATCCATCCTTCCAGCCACCCCTCGAACCCCCCGTACCCAGCTCGGCCCGTTTTCTCCGACACCCCCACCCTCGCTGCCTGGTTGGCCCCTCGTTGCATTTTAAATCAAAGCCCCGGAGGTAACGCAATCACCAGGCATCACGACGCTTCCACAATTTTCTACTTTAAGCTACTTTATGTATTAGTACCCCTCCCCGGTAGACTGTCTCTGTCTCTCTTCTGCTTCTGCCCCCCTCCCCCCACCGATCCGCGGGGTAACCCTCTACCCTTCGTCCACCCCTGTCCGTTCATCTGGCCTGCTCGTTTCCTACTGGCAGCCAAGGCAAGCAGCCGCTGTTACATTAGCCCCCCTGCCAACCCTCTCCTCTACCCGGTTCGACGCTCCACAGTCTTTACTATCTCTCGCACCCCCGGCCGCCCGCAACAACCCCCCTTCTCGCCCCTTTTCCAGACCCCGCCGTCTCCTGACTGCGACGTAACGAGGTTATTTTATTAAACAACCTCTCCGCCTCGCATCCCCACGCTGCTGGAATTCTAGGTGAACCGGCTGGAGAACCGAGGACCTGCGGGTTACGGGGATGGCAAGTGATCTACAAGATGCAGTCGCCGGCGCTTTTACACGTGGTCGAAGCGTTTTAGCCGAGCGACGCACCGAGCTTCGAACGCTACACGGAGCACCGTGCACTGTGCGTCTTGTCGTATGATAGAACGGAGCTAACAGACTTTCTTGCTGGTACTAGCAAACTTTGTAGGCGTGTCTTCAGACACGATTGAAACGTGTGCACCATACGACAAAATTATTGTTCATGATAACTTTCACGTGAATTTTATTTATTTTCACTTGTTTTAACCCTTTACACTCGAAACGTGATTCTGAGGCATCACGAAAAATTGACACACTATTATTTAAAATAATTTGAACATGGCTATCTTTATATTTGAGAAATTGATAAAAATTTAAGTGTTCTAAGGACGAATAAGAGTAAAAAATGCTATGTACATAAGGTGAAATAATTCATATGGAATGAAAATATCCTAAGTCACAAGAAATGCTCTAGTTAAAACAGTTTCGAGTGCAAAGGGTTAATACACCAGATATGGAAATATGAAACCGGAAGTTTTAGATAGAAAATATACATTTATTGTACGAAAATGATACAAAATATTCTATTCGACGTATTGTCCATCTGTAGTTATACATTTTCCCATCTCTGTGACAATTTATGGATGCCGCACGGAAAAAGCTGTTCCTCTTTTGAGGCAAACCAGTCATCGAGACATTTTCATACACTTTCATAAGATATGAAGCGCAGCTTAGCTAGTGCGTGTCCAATCGATGCCAATAAGTCCAGTAGTTGACAAATAATCTATTAACCCTTTGCACTCCGAGCAATTTTAACTTCTAACTCGAAACATTTTTCTTTCCTAGAATAATTCCATTGCACGTAATTCATTTCGTTTCGTGCATATCAAATTTGTTATTGTTAATCGTACGATAACATTTCAGTTTTCACTAACTTTTTAGTTACAAACATTTGTAATGTACAAATTATTTTGAATAATAATCTGACAATTTTCAGTGTCGCCTCGGAGGAGCCATTGGAGTGCTAAGGGTTAATAATAATTTTCTATTGTTTTCTTTACAATAATTAATCCGCTATGTTGCACTACTTCCATATATTATGCGGCGTTTTAGTACTGCTGCTAACAGTTTACTATTATCTTTCTTCAAGTTACAAGTTTTGGAAAAAGCTTGGAGTGGCTGGACCACAACCCTTGCCGCTGTTAAAAAATCTTAAATTAACTATGTTCAGACAATTATCTATGAGTGACACCATGAAGAACTTGTACGATGAATTCAAACACGAATCAGTATGCGGAATCTATGCAGGCACTACACCAATTTTAATCGTCAATGATCTTGAGCTGATCAAAGATGTCCTCATCGGAGATTTCTCCTCATTTGCATAGCGAGGATTGCCTATCTTTCGCAAGGTAATTAAGATTAATTATTGGGAATACAAATAAGTCTCCACCGTTTGAAATCAGATAGCCCAACCTGTAAGTTCTGGCGGCTAGTATTAGATGTAAGACGTCATATCGTAAGGTTGCACATCTGTCGACAACGTAACCTCGAAATATTAGCGATTGTGTTTCAGCGCAAATTCTCTACGTGTAACAAAGGTATACAGTGAGTAACTGTATTGTAATTTTATTCACGATAAAGAAAGAAAATATTGAATCCAAAATTACATTACTACATAAGATCTAGTTAATAAGAATATAAATTTTATTTATATATTTACTAACATTCAGTAAATAACATTTAGTAACTAACATTTAGTAAATATTCTATTTTAAACAAAATAATGTCTGGCTTTGAAGTTATAATAATATTCGAACATTTTTAAACATTTATAGTTTGTGTTTTACAAACGAAAAGTAATTCAATATCGTGTAGGATATTCTTCTTGGAAAATGACCTTTTTAATCGTAGAGGCATATTACGAATTATTTTTCTCAAATATTCAGCACTAATATTATTCTATCCCTCTTTCAGTCGTTCTTTTAACATTTCTTTAGACATTATTGCAGTTGTTCCAATTCGTCGGTCTAACTCTTTCCGTAAATTCTCTATAGGATTCAAATCCCGAGACTGAGGTGGCGATTGTAATCATTTTGAACAATTATACAGCAAATATTTTTGTACAATGCATACGTTATGCTTAGGGCCTTTATCTTGATAATACTTGAATGTATTCTGATTCTCTATTCTTATTGCATTTTTACGTGAATTATTGGACGTACAAATAAGTATACGTCGTTTGAAATCAGCGCAACTAGTAAGTTATGGCGGTTAGTGTCAGATGTAAGACGTCATATTGTAAAGTGACACATCTATCAACAACGTAACCTCGAAATACTAGCGATTGTGTATCAGCGTCGTATATTTTTTTCATGCGAAAATGTTGAGTTTTGTGCCGAATAAACATCATTTGCGGAAAGTTCGACTTTACTTCTTTAATTTGAAGAAATCTGTAACTGAAACGCATCGATTGCTTGTAGAACCAATGATAAGGCTCTATTAAGTCAGAAAAGTTGTCGCAAGTGCTTTCAAAAATTTAGGAACGGTGAATTTGATGTCGAAGACAAAAAACGTAATGGAAGGCCGTTAGTGTACGAAGACGCGGAATTGGAAGGATTATTGAATGAAGATTCGTGCCAAACGTAAGAAGAACTTGCACTTGCATTATCAGTAACTCAGCAAGCGATTTCACATCCTTTAAAATCATTGGGAATGATTCAAAGGCAAGGAAATTTGATTCCATATGAACTAACGCCGATTGTTCAAAACAAAAAAACAGTATCTTCATCCTTCTAATGACTACTTGTTTCGATCGATGACGCATGGCCTATCTGAGGCAGCACTTCACATCCTATGAAGATACCAAAAATTGTGTCGTTTCATGGATAGCGTTAAAAGATGAAGCGTTGTTCCGACGCGGTATTCGGATGCTGCCAGAAAGATGGGAAAAAGTAGTGACCAGCAACGGACAATACTTTAAATAAAACATAAGGTACCTTTCCTTTGCAATAAATACCCAATTTAAGATGGAAAACGGCCGAGACTTATTTGTACTCCCAATAATAATCGGATGGATCTAAGTCTGGTGAGTAAGTCGCATGCGAAAGTACTTCCCAACTGAACGCCTCGATTGTTCCCTTGGCCGGTTTTGCTGTGTGCGATGGTGCATATCATGAAACAAAATCACTTTGAGTTGTCTTTTAATCTCATTTTCCTATCTTCGGGATCTTCCCCATAGCTTTCGATCGTATAGAGGCGGCTTCTCGTGTCATATTTAATTGATACGTCAGTTGTTGTTCCGTTTAAGCGTCATCCTCACCCAACATTGCTTTCAATTCGCTGTCTTCAAACTTTTTCGATGGTTTTCCACGTTCTTCGTTTCTCACGTCAAAATCGCCACTATTGATTTTGTTAAATCACTCAAAGCACTGTGATTTACCAAGAGCATGTGAATTACCAACATTCGATGCGATTGTGCAGCAGTTTTCTTCAAATAGTAACAGAAAATCAATGCTGTCCGCAAATCGTAGTTTCCAGGCACAAAAGTCGACATCTTCAACACTATTAAAAACTATACTGTTGTATGAAACTTGTGTGGTTGTAAGCTGAAAATCTTTATCAGATGTCAAAACAAGAAAATGGCGACAATGACGCGGTTTGATGGCAACTACATTGATAGCCAGCGGCACGTATGGGCAAATTTCGATTTCATATTTACAGACCTGGTAGAAGTATCAATCTACCTTGATAGATTATTGAAGTACGAATTCTTCTTCAATCCTTAACGGCCAGAAGGCTCCGCTACGAGGATATAGTTATACCATAGAAAACTAAAGACCCCACTATGGGGACATGAAAAAATTTTTACTTAATTTTCCGTCGTCTTACGGGGGAGTATTACAAAAAAAAACTCTCACCCACAAAGAGTTAATTCTTCCTATATTTGAAGGGTTTATGTTGGATTAAATTTAAAAATATGGGTAACAGATAATATAATAGAATAATGTTTTTGGGTTTCTAAACGTGTCAAATTTATCATCCCAATTAGCATAATTAACATTATTGAAGAAATAATATGTTTTTGATGGTTATGAATGGACTTACGCCATTTTCAAAATCAATGAAACGACGTTTTCAATTCTTAAGAAAGCACAATAGGAAAAGTAAATTTCCCTTGAAATAATAATAAATGTATACATATTTATGTTGTAACATCTACAAAACATTCAATTCTTATTCTTTGTTAAATAATTTTTACATTACAATTAATATTGCTTTATTAATTATTATTCCGTCTTCCCCAGTTTGTGTTACACGGGAAGGATTTAAAATAACTGTGGTGTGCAGGTGGTATATAATGTAATAAATCCATTTAGTCCTTATATTTTAGGTTTGTGAAGGTCTCGGGTTTTTGTATAGTGATGCCAACTGGATATTATTAAAGTTCTTCGGTCTTCCCCGTTACGGTAGTAAATCGAATGTTTTGAATGATGCATCCTCGTTCATTGTCGTTTCATAGAATAACTTATATGAATCGCTTCTCAAAAATCTTATCCAACATACTTTAAACCAATTTATCCTTTCACCGTCAGTATTTTTTAGCCTTATAAAAATCACTTTTTCTGTGGACAGGCACTGTTTCGTTGTTTAAAACAAATTCATTGCACATTGATAATTCAACTGTTACTTTGATAATTAAACATAAATCTGGGATCTCATAAAATTTTATTGCATAATTATTTTCCATATCTATTTGAAACTCTCACAATGGTACTTACACCACTTTCAAAATAAACTTTTTCATCGCTTGATCAACCAGCAAATTTTCGTGTTACAAAATCTTAACGATTTTAAATATATTAATAACAAGTTGTCTCAGAATGAAAAGATCTTGTAAAAATGTAACTATTATGGTAGCTGACTCGATTTTTTTTTAAATGGACTTACGCCACTTTTAAAATAAACGGCTCATTTAGTTACCTGTACCTTTTTAAATAAAGTGTACAATTTGTCTCGCAGTTACCTTCAGATTTGATGTCGTTTTTATTATTCCCAATTTTTCGCGGTCATATAGGATTCGCAAACATCCAGAACTTTTTCCTCCGTAATTTTCTGGATCTTTAACGTTTCTACTCGTGACTTTTGATACTCCTAACATTAAATATTATATTCATTTCTTAGTTTCGATATAATACACAATATTCCATGAGCTATATTCCGTGTGCGATACATTGAGCTCCGATTATATGAATCCGTCGGAGGACAAACAGGATTGTACCATATGACCAAATCGTTCATATATAATACGAGTCCACATTGTTATCCTAACTAGCTACAATTTTTCGTTCAGATAAGAGAAATTCATATTCATATAAAACGATTTAATAAAAAATTCGTTTCTAAATATGTACATAATAGAGAACCACAGGAATCGACTAACAATAATTACGTAAATGAATTAAATTTTTCCTTTATTATAATTTTAAAAAGACTTAATTTTAACAAATGAGTTCGAAAAATTTCTTCAATATATTATTGTAAAATTAATCGACACGTTAATGAGAAACAGAATGATACTCAACTTTTTTAAAAAGTTTAAGTATTTTGAAATAAATGTACACTATGAAATAAAATTTTGAAGTGCGAATAACAGAACTTATACAATCATTTGTATAATTATATTTGTTTGATGAACGATTAATTACGAAATTTTAAATATCAACTGCGAGTGTCTATCTGTTCTTACAATTCAAAGCGAAATGAAGTTTGTTTATTAAAATATTGTATAAGTATGTTATTTATTTTATGAATGCTTTGTCTACGTTTCCTGTTTCTTCTTCTACTTCAAATTTCGGAAAATAACGATGCCTTATACAAATGCAGAATTGAGAAAACAATATATCAGAGAAATCATTCTACAAAAATGCACTGTTTTAATAAACTTAAGTACAATATTTAAATACAATATTATGTGTAATATTTGATAATATAATGATAAAATCACTCGTAATAATAGTGTTTAGTGAAATAAAAAATTATTATTTAAAATAAATTTTAGCTTTGCAATGTAACGAATAAATTGAGTATTTAAATATTTTAACAATTGATTTAATTTTCAGGAAACAAAGCAATTTTTCGAAAAGTCAGTTATCATTTAATAAACTTGCGTAATATGATAACTAACGACGTTGACGCTGGAATTAAAAGCTGCCGACATGTGTTATACTAAAAATTATGTTTAAAGAAAGGAAAATTATGTTTAAAAGGAAAATATAAAGAATAAGCCACAAATCAATGTTCCTTTTGCTCCCTGTGGTTGTTTTGTATTTATTTTCAATTTTTCTGCCAAATAATAGTTTATGTAAAGACACAACTAGCCACAAAATTTTATGTTTACAATCACATTTTATAATATCATAACTCGAAGTTCATTGACGCTAGAACTACCGAACAATAAATCCAACGACATTGCTTTGTAACAACGAGACTGTATCTATTCAAAATTTATACAGTTTTTATCGTAATGCGTGTTTCGTTAAAGAAGTATATCTGAAAATTTCTGATGAAAACGCTGTTATAAACTTCCGGCTTTACGAAAGAAAACAGTAGTTCTAATGTATGCATTGCATCGCACTCGATACAGCCTTTTATACCAATATGTGGACTTAAAAAACTGTTTCCAGGTATCTCTAATCTTTAATAATAAATTTAAGGAATAAGAATAAGGATTTTAAAAAATTCATAATGACCAATATTTTTATTTTGACGGAACATTGACTATAAATATTCGTAACTTACAGAAACATTTTGGAATTTTTATCCAAGTCATTTTTTCACCTTCTTCACATTTTTCGATATGTTTGAGGTTTGCAATATATGAATCTTGTCAGGATAACTTATATCAGATGTTACGACTTTTTTTCACCGGTTTCCTAAGTAAATGATTAATAAATGATTAATATCTGTCTCAACCCTTATCAAATAACAAGTGCAATTACATATTATGCAAAACACCAATAAGAGGAAATTTTTCTTATCCACAAATATGAAATCTCGATCCTGGAAAGCATCATCATATTTTTATACTTCTTAATAAAGGCGAAATCAGACGAGAAGAAAATATAGAATATTACAATACACGTGTTCGATCGATTAGTTGTTACAACCATACTATGAGAATTGCGTGATAATTTGGAAACAGGTACCACATTCAGATATGTATAATATCGAAAAGTTTTTACATTTTAGATTGACGTGTTACCAAAATCTGCCTTGAAAACGTAAAAACTGAATAATGTTACTAGTATTAACTAAAAATATTTACGTTTTAGGTTAACGTGTTAATAAAATCCATTCTACAAAAACTGAGAACTAAATAAAGTTACTAGAATAACCTAAAAGTCATTACGTTTTAGGTTGACGCGTTAACGAAATCATCCCTATAAATCTAAAAGCTAAGTAAAGTTACTAAACTAACCTAAAAATCTTTGCGTTTTAGATTGACGCGTTATTGAAATCAACCCTCTGATATCACAGAAACTACTTGTCAACTCAACTTAAAAATTTGCATGAATTCGTCTCGTGTTATAAACTATTATTTAGCACAAAACAAGTGCTAACATGGAGGCACTCAGAAGGGTCACATTTTTTAGTTACTCTTTCTATTTGGTTATTGTTTCTTATCTATGTAGACCAAAACACATCTATGAATCTACATTCAATAAATAGAAACAACTGAACAATTAATTTAATCTGCATTTTTGTGAAGAAATCATTTTGCCGAGTGAGAGAGGTAAATTGGAATCGCATAATTGGATATTTTCTGTGCGGGCTGTATTAAATAGGGTGGTCAGTTGATGAAACTTTGGTCTAGTATAAGATACATGTGTTTCCTACGTGGCATGTTAGTTCGCAAGCGTGGCGAGATGTAATCCGGTCACCACAAAACACGATTATTCTCCTAACTCGGTCTCATGCTCTTTCTTCCCCTCTTTGCCGCCATGCTTCTTCTCGAGGTCTTCAATCGCTTTCCCTTGCTTGTTTCTATCTTACTTCCTCTACGTATTTCTACCTTTCAATTACTCATCTTCTCTTGTTCTTCTATTACTTCAGTCTTTGTATTAACTTTCCCGTTTTTCATTTTTACTTCCACGAATTTTTATTTATTTGTTTCTCTTTCGTCCATTCATATTTCCGTTTCTGTTCGTTGTAGCGGTGCTCGCATCTGTTTCTTCTTTCTCATAATTTTGTTTACCTTGGTCATTTCCTCGCCTTGTTTGCACATTTCCTCCTCCGATATTACTATACTTCTTTAACAGACACTTATCGATGAACAATTTTCTCTTGCATTATTTTGTAACATCAAATAGCAGATTTTCAAGCACAAAATTGTTTGTCGGCAAATAAAAAGAAACGGGAGCCAAATAAAACAATTTCTCCATTTATTCTATTTTATGATTTTCATTGGTACTTTCAGTTTTTATTTATAATTAGATAGTGGGTCTTCATTCTCCTGTTTCAATCACGAAAAATAGACGCCAAATAGCTTATTTCTTTGTTTAATATTTTTAATACGATGAAAATAATATATTGCTATCATCTATCTACTTGTTCATATTATAAACGAATAAAATTTATAGTCTAGTAATACTTGTTATTTTCTACAGCTTTTCTGTCAGGTTCTTTCACCCTTCATTGTTATTATTTTTTATTATTTCGTCTATTTGTTTATCCGTGTATTTCAATATTTCTCTTTTTTATAGAATGATCTTACATTTACACAATTATCAATAACGTAATTACAATTAAATAATGTCAATGTTCATTAACAATTGCCCCCGAGAATGTTTTCGAATTTTAATTTTTAATTTTCACTATCAAAACTCTTAAAAATGTTAAGTAAGAATAGCCATTACATTTAAAAAAATAAATTAGGAAATTAAAAATAAAAAGACACTGAATTAGTTAGTTACTTCGAAATGTCAAGAAGTCATTTCGTTGGCTATATACATACTTATATTACTTGCACATTTATATTATTACAAAGTAATTATGTATACTTCAATTTTAATTTATAAATGTACTGTAAATTTTTGTACACAATAAAAATCGTCTGCATTCAGGTAAAAGAGCCACATAAACATTTGTTTCTTCCGTTAATAATGTCATTCTTTTGAAAATAGTAAAACAATATATTTGAACTGTGTAAATGTCTTCACGAACGAAAGAATAAATTAAATCCGCAATCTGTTTAAACAGATTGAAATGTTCGAAAAAATTTGTTACAATAGTAGAATGCTTTATGTTTAAGTATGCAAACCGTGTTAACCCTTAGCACTCCAATGGCTGCTCTGAGGCGACACTAAAAATTGCCATATTATTAATTCAAAACAACTATTACACGACCATAATTTCATTTAATAAATCGTTAAGAATCGAACTGTTGTACATACAAATAACAGTAATAAATTTAACATGCAAGAAAGAAAATGAACCACGTGCAATGTGATTATTCTACGTAAAAGAAATGTCTCGATTTTGGAATTAAAATTGCTCGGAGTGCAATAGATTAATATGTAAATACTTACAAGGATACCAAACCAGTACCTTAAAGAACAAAATGTACGTTAACAAACTGATCGCTAATATCAGCTGTGCTCTAAATATATGAAATAAAATGTGTACGGATCATTGTATTGTAAGGTTTCTTTTTAAACGATCTTGTACTACTCTGTGTATTTCGGTATTCTCCTCATTCCACTTATCAATTTTATTCCTTTGGTAACTTCACTGTCTTCGTTTCGAATCAGTGTCAGCTCGTACTATTTTCCTATTGCGTCGTCTTATGTACGCTCTCGGGTATCGGGAAACCGGGTATCCCCGAAGGGTTGGAAGAATCAAGTGGAAAGAGAATATATGGACACGGATAAGTGCGTGCTCCATGTTACTATTCGACTTGAAACCGTCATCGCGCAAGCTTCTACATTTTTGCGAGCGAGTACGGGGATCTTGAATTCCCAGCAAAGTGCGATTCGATAGGGGATGAAATTGGAGTCGATCAAACCTGGGAAAATTGCGGAAAATCGAGGCGTCTGATTTCTTCTATCTTATTTTATCTATATGTGTTGCCTTCCGCCTCTTCTAATTTCTTTTACTTTTATTGGCAATATGTTCGCAAGATACGATACAACATCTTCGCATTAAGAATTTCGTATAATTTTTATGTTAACCGTAGTGGGAAGATGAGAATGCGTTTTCACATCTTGCGCTACGATTTATTTTACGGTTGCAGTGATCATAATTTATATTTATCGTATGCCTATATTTTCTTCATTGGCTGTACATTGACAACAACGAAATTAATAAACTACACACTTTTTAAACTCTTTTCCGTATCTTTATTAAGAATTTGAATCCATGTACTAATGCAAAGGGTTAACTAAAAGCAGTTAATAAAAATTTAATAATGTTTTAAAACTCTTTCTTGATAAACATTGAGGTTTTGTTAAAATTTTGTAGGTATTAATAATATAAATTTTATATTATATAGGTAAACTTCATATAAATGTTTATATATAAAAAATACCTGAAATGCTTTGAGAACTTTTTAATTTGATATTCATTTTTTGTTAAATAATTTAATGCAAATTACTATCGCAATAACTATTCTATTCTTCTCAATTCGGAGCAAGTGTGAGATAATCTGGAACGTTGTACAATAAATTTAATTACTTACGTTAAGATGTGTTTGTATCCTATAAGAAAATATAAAATAAATACAATTATATTTTTTGTTATTAATTTATAACCAGTGAAAATAATATACGAAGTAGAAAATACGTACCTAAAATTAAGTAAAACACTAAAATTTTCTTTTCTTTTGTAATACAGTAGTATGCACAGTTTGAATAATATGCTACATGCGTATAAAATCAGTGGTTTTATTCAGATGTCCAGAAAGTTCCTGCCGATTTTAACGGAAAATTAAAACGCTACGTATTTATGTTTTGGTATACATTTATTAAAAATAAAAATTAATCGTCACGAACTTTCGGGACAACCCAATATTTTTACGGTGAGTTAACCCTCTATGGGCGGCATTTTGTTCTTAAATATAAAAAAATGTATACAACGGAAAATCAACAATTACAAACCTATATACGCAGATTAAAAGAAATTTACCACTTTAAACAATTTTATTATAATTTATTGCTTTGTAACTTTGTAACTCTGCAGTAACATTGGCTTACGATGTGTGCACTTCTGTGCATAAAAGCTTAAGCGCGAAATTCCATAAAACTTGCAAACAAATAAGTTGTTATTGATATGCAAACCCAAAGCTATTATGTACGCTTTGTTTTGTTTAATAGATAGAATATAATAGAATAGATAGAACCACGAATAATGAAAATTGCCCAAGATGGTTCCGTTGGTTTGTATCTGCAAACAACTTGCAAGGCATTTACTTTTCATTAGTTATCAACCGTTATTAGTATTGTTATTTGTTACTTCAGAGACATTATATAATTTATATGTATACGTTATCTTATAAAAAACTAAACTCATTTGGTAAAATTTCGATATATTAACATGTGACTTAAAAGTTACACGACCCCATAGACGATTAAACATTGTATGCAATTTCAATCGAGATATACTTCAATAAATTACAAAAGTATAGTACTTTTAACCACTTAACAGCCAGATTTTTTTTAGAAAAGGGGTAAAAAAATTGTCACCTTTTTTTTATTTTTATTTGACTACATTTATTAATACAATTAATTAATTACAATAAATTTACTCAATAACGTGTAAATCGTGAAAATCTTTTCAAAATTCCATTACTGCATTGAGCTGCATATCGGTTAGTCTCAGTTGAAATCAAGTCTAAAATTTCTGTATTCCAAAAAAATTCAAAATAACGTAATATTGTCCCCTCACCATCATTATCAAATTGCAAATTTACACCAGGTGTATTATCGAAAGGGAACCTTGGAGGAGGAGGTGGTCAATTTTCTATATTTATTTCACAAAATTCTCTAAATGGAGGTAGAACTTCATTCTCTAATTCAGAATCATCTTCCGATAATTCTGATAAATCACTTTCGTTGTCTGATTCACTTACCAATATTTCCTCATCACTTTCAAAATCAAACTCAAACATTTTGGGAACCTAATAATGTAAAATAAAACTGACTATACAAATAAATATAAATGCATACATAACATATATTACCTGCGTCCAAAATGTAAACAAAAACTGCATAAAAAGTAATGAAATTATAACAAGCTATAGTACAAATAATACTCGGGCAAATCACTAACTACAAATTAAAACAAAACTTGCCCGAACGAGACTCGGGATCGTCAGTGTACGGGAAAATGTCACGCCCGAATGCCGTTCGGGTAAAACTGTCAAGTGGTTAAATTTCTAAACCACGTTTGTGTTTTATTTTGTTTCTAATAATATGGATATATGCAATCTAATGATAAACGTATGCTGTAGTTCTAACGTAGCCGAATATGTATGCAATATAATACATCTTACGCTTATTTAACCCCTGGGCCTACAACTTATTTTACAATAACAGTGACTAGACTTTCTTTGTCCTTCGCGGAACGACAAAAAGAAAAGACAAATTTGTAGTTACTGCATGCCTACCTATTCTCCAATGACCGGACACGATCTACAATTAAATAAAATGTTATTTCTATTTAAAGAAAAATAAGGAGATACATGTTTAGAAGATTCAGTCCGACATCTTGATCACGAGTCTAACTCGTTGTTGTAGGGCAAGGAGTTAATACTTGTTTTCTTAATTTTATCAGTTTTGCCGTGAAAGTATTCTAAATTTAAATGTATCCTTTAAATCTACTGTTTTTCTTCTATGTTTATTAATATAGCGATTCAAATACATTGTATGATTACTATTTCTCATAGTTAATTATTTTTCAGGACCTCGCATCGTGCATAGAAACTTTGGATATGCAACAACATAAATTACTTTCTGTTACTAACGCAAATAAAAAACCTTTATACCTCGTAAATACTGAATCTTCTAAACAACTGTACGTATCGATTAAAAAAAAGTCGACATTTCAAGAAAATGTCCTTAAATTGTTTGATTCGAACCCCAGTGCGGAATTACGAAGGAAGAAAGCGGAAAGGAAAGAGGCGTCGGCGTATCCGCGGAGAAACAAATTTTATTTATATCGGGGCATGTTTCTCCCTGGTTTCGGGGTGGACGAAGTGGTGTTGCGCGCAACTACCGTGTCCGCGTCTGTTCCTCGCGGGTGAAACACGAGCGGGACGGGTACAGAGGAGCGTCCAAGAAATAGCCCGAAGGGATGAGAGCGCCGCGAGGACAAGCGCGCGTCGCGTCGCCTTGCGCCGTGGTCGTGGGACGTCGAAGGGGGGTGAGTGGGCGGGGGAGAAAACAATAAAAAGGAAAACGAGCGGAGAACGAAGCGGTGAGCCGAGAGCAGAGAGGAGATGTAACTCGAGGTGGAGCGTCGGTAGCTGATACACACGAGAGAATCACTATGGACGAGGGGTAAACACGATTTACACCATGACGACTATTGCCTCTCCTCTCCCTCGTCCAAAGGGCCACGCGTAGCCCGAGCCGAGGGTGAGTTACAACACAGGGAGACAGTCTGCACAGAAGCAGGGATGTTTGTCGTACGCGTTATTTGGCCAATAAAACCACGTGGTGGCTCCACCACCCCCGCGAGCTCCGCCGAGGAGGGAAGATCGACTATGACGGTACGAGAGAGATAACAGATCAAAGACCACGCCTCGCGAGCCGCTCGACGCCTGCGTGGTTCCGCCTATCGAGCACGCTTTCCTCGGCTGCCGAACGCGACACCGAACGCGACACAATCCAGCTGGGACCTTCTTGGACGGCTCGGACGCGACACCTCCGGGATTTCGATCTCCACGATCCCACCGTCCCGCGGTTCCCGGTTATTTTCGAAGCGGCATCATAGAGGATCAGTGCTCGTTCCTCTCGCGATCGTCCGGGACTATCCTCAACGATCCTGCGATCGGATCGACCGAATTCTTCTGCCACGACGTCCGCGTCCGATCACTTTGGAGAACGCCATCGCTTGCGAAAGACTAGCTGGTTAGATCGACCCTCGGTAGTTGATCTACTTGGTCGACGCTCCGTTGCTCGCGGTTCAACCTTTCGGCAACACATCGAAGAAACTGCTCGTCGAAACACCCGTCGTCTATAAGTTTGTTGTATCGAGACCCATACCCAGACGTCGATGTAAACCTCGAGGGTTTCCCGGTGGTACCGGAAGGCGTTCGAAGCGTGACAACTCGGACACGTCGAAATTCTTGATCCCCGAAGGTTGCGAGTGCCGTAGAACAGGAAAGTCTGTCGGTTCTAATAGAGAACTTCGCGAAAGCATGAGACAGAGCAGCGTCGAGGACGCGGAATCGAGAGCACGCAACGTTTTCGAGAAGTGAGTGACCAGCCTGCTTGATTTAGTGCGTTGAGGAGACAGTAGATCCGCGGACAAGTGTTAGCAATTACTTTGTAAGCAAGTCGAATCACCTGGTGCCAGTGTGACGATTCAAAGGATCGTTTCGTGCTCGAGCTAGGTGTCTGTGCTCGGAGACTTTACAGAGCCGGGTGGTACTCGTGCGAGATCGAGTCGCAGAACATTTTGAGGTAGATCGTCGAGATCGCGATCAATCCTCCCGGAGATACATTTCCACGGATCGACAGTGATCCGCGAGGGTGCAGAGGAAATCGGGAAAGTGTTGTTCAACCACGAGTCCAGGATTCTCACCCCCGGAGGCGGTACCATCTCGCCCGGGGGCGCGGGACCGCCCGCGAGCCCTTCTTCGGGACACTATCATCCACCCACGCACAGTCCACCCTTGGTCAAGGTATGTGATTGTTGCAGGTATCATACGCTTCTCCGATGGAAGAGATTATACGTCTACCGAGTCCCTCGGAAATGTTTCTCGGTTGCTTTTCAGCGAACCGTTTTCAAATAGTTTCTTTCGAATGATTTCAGTTGTTAACCCTTTGCATCCCTATGACAACGACATTCTTGACCTGCTGCTTAATAGCAGCGATAGCAATATTACTTCTAATTAGAATACAACAAACTGATAAGATGGTAATAAAAACGAATGGGTTCTCGAATGTTTGCAAATTTCTGTTGTTGGAATTAAATGTTTGGATTTATGAGGATTCGTAGTAACCCTTATACGCACTAAAGACTCTCGGTCGACCACCTTTATGAGGATTTATTTTATGGTTGCAGCG
>CM052088.1:14569567-14610222 GCA_028453745.1 Agapostemon virescens
ATTAGAAGTTCTTCGTCGCTTATAATTTCTTAGATGAAGAGGATCATTTGTATCTATGCCGTTAAACGTGAAAGTGTTACGCCTAAAAGTTTCATCGTTATTAAATATAATATTATATGTAACATTGTCTTAGCGTGGCCTGCATAAGAGAAACATAACATCCTTCGGTATTATTGTTTTAGGTAACATTTACCTAATTCTCTATTACTCAATGATCAACTGTTTGGACTTGAAACATTTTTGCATTATACGTCTCATTTTATGATTGCCTAAATTCTCGTCTGTATCTATGCCGTTAAACGTGAAAGTGTTACGCCTAAAAGTTTCATCGTTATTAAATATAATATTATATGTAATATTATCTTAGCGTGGCCTGCATAAGAGAAACATAACATCCTTCGGTATTATTGTTTTAGGTAACATTTACCTAATTCTCTATTATTCAATGAGCAACTGTTTGGACTTGAAACATTTTTGCATTATACGTCTCATTTTATGATTGCCTAAATTCTCGTCTGATTATACGTCAACAACGACAAAATAGAATTCGATTTCAATTGAATGAAAAAGGCACATATATTTAATACATTCTGTTCGATATCTTCTGTACGAATCTGACTCGATACTTCAGTGCAAAGGGTTATTTATCCATTTTTAGTTTGCATTCTAATTCCACCAATTGTGTTTTAACCCCTAGACGACACTAAAAATTCACATACTGTTATTCAAAAAAACTATAGCATTGCTATATTTGTGTTTAATAAATCGATAAAAATCGAAGTGTTGCACGTACGAACAATAGTAATAAATTTTGTATGCACAAAAGGAAATAAACCATGTAGAATGTCTCGATTTTGGAATTAAAATTGCTTGGATTGCAAAGGGTTAAATATAGCTTTATTCTTTAAACAGATTATATCAAATTACAATACAACAAGTACAGAAACAATTAATCTTGTAATATCTAAAACAAGAAAGAGCGAGTTCCTCCCCGACGATCGCACGAAGGTTGCCAATTAGAATTGTTTATCAGATAAACAAATACTCGGAATGTTAAGGGTTGAATTACTTTTTGTTTGCGTTGTCATAGGAATTTGGTTTAAAAAATCACCGAAGAATATCTTGCTTTCAGTAGAGTTCCACGGGTATGAATCTTTTTCAAAAGTTTCATCTACTTTCTAATCGGAGTTTGTTGTTTGCTTCTTAAATAAATTTTTAATGCGTAGAACTCGAGTTCGAGATTTTTCAGTCAATGCATCATTTAATTCGTCATGTATCGTTTGTAGAACGGAATTAGCTCCAATAAATCAGTTCATCTTGAACTGAATACATGGCGAGTTCATTGAAGTATGACATCTGATAGTCTATGGTAGTCACATTGAAGACTATGTAATGAGAAGTATGTGATTAATAGAATCGGATGCCTGCGACGTCCTATAGTTATAACAGATTTATATCACCCGTTTAACAAACAAGAACTCTTCTACTGTTCTTTCATTTCTGTTTGAATGTTTTACCTTTGGAAAAGATATAATATTTCAAATACTTTCGGTCAACGTGTTTGAAGCAAAGTATGAAAACGTTATGCGTTTGATAAGCGAATTATCGGTGACTGAAAATGTGAATGTAAAAGAAAGTACAAAGAGGTTCAAATATTTTCTAATTTTCATTAACTATTCTTTATATATGCAATTTTCTTTTATGTATATATAAAAACGTTTTCTTTTAATTTTGCATCAATATTCAAGTACATTGTATACTAAATAATAAAAGTTACTGTGTTACACCAAGTGCAACTCCATTTTGTAGGACAAGCGACATCCATCATCGAACGACCAACATTTTTAATAGATACTACATGAAAATTGTGCCTGTTAATGTTATCGATGGAATGATTATTTATAAAGATTTGGTTTGTTTAAAACTGTAGAAATATTACGTGCATTTTCAATTTTATTTTAAATAATTTTTCTAAACTTTCACGTAACTAAAAGTACATTGTTCGAAATTGGGTTAGTGGACGACATTGTATTAAACAATATTTGCTAGTTGTTTTTCACTATTTCCTTAATTTGTTTTGAATTAAATTGTTTCAGTCTCTCTTAGAATGTCTACAATTTTCTAGACTTTAATAACCGAAGTTATCTCTTGTGAATGACTAGTAGAAAATTCAACGCGTGTGAGATGTTTTTCATAGTTTAAAATTTAAATATTTATTTCTCGTATAAACCGCGTTTTATTCAAAATTAGGATGCTTCGTTTAATGTGTGAAAATTTTGAAAAAACAAATGTAGCAGCTGAAGACTGGATCTTCATTTTGTTACACGACACTCGGCACAGTTATATCCACGTACAAATTACTTCAGGAAGGAATTTCTTTAAGTGTAACTGGTTCAAACCAAGTTAATTTACTGGTTCGACCCTGCTGTTATAGCATTTGGCTATTTTTTCAATTATGTTTGATGGGGTGCTTGAGAAAATTGGATAATATTCGGAAGAACCAAGTGTTGAATCATTTTGGTGCAATTGTAATGGAAGAAATTGTTAATTCAGTTCAACACGTTGAACGGCAAAGTTTTCATCGCGAACGCAATGTCATGGTAAAATACCGTTTACGTTATTATTAATTAAGTACATATGCCATTACCTTGTTACTAATTGTACTCAAAAACATGTAAAAGCTACTGTTCGAGAGCTGAATATTTTATGTAATTTAATTTTGCAGCGACGGTCATCGGTGTATGCCATGACAGTCAATGTTTTAATCTCAATTACATACGAAATTTTAATTCAGTGTATTTTAACAGTGTTCTACGAATCTGTTTATTCTCTTCATCTTTTTTTATAAAAATTGACAGGAACATGACGAGAACGTACAAGAAAGTCAAGTCGACGTTCCGACGGATTAGACACTGCTTATTTAAAAAAGAATAAAATAAAAAAATCACATAACACGATACGTAAAAAACATCGGAACAACACTATTAATCTTAAAAAATCCAGATTTGTGTATTGACAGAGATTTTTATATAAGAGAATTTGTTTTCTAATTTTAGTTATTTTTTCTACTTTAATATCGAACTATTTCGTTTACGTACTTACAACAATGTAATCTTGTATACACATAATCAAACATCGCCTAACGTTTCGTTTAATAATATATTTTTATTCGTTTATTAATATATTATTAACGATGAATAAAAATATTGCGCTTCTTCGAATGTATTATTCACGTATACACTCTTTCATAACAATTATAATTATTGAAAAAGTAAATAAAATATTTTAAATGAAAATATTTGCGTATATAGTTAGGTACAGTAGTACTTCTTAGTTACAGTAATAACATTTCTTTGAAACGTCGAATTATTGTTTTTTAAAGGAAGGTTTAATAAACTGTGTCTTCAATTAAAAGTTTCCACGTTGTAACAATTAAAACTACTAACAATGCACATCTAAAGTGATCCTTTATATTTCTATTCTAGAAACAAGAAGATTTGAGATTCCCAGCAACCCTAATTCGCAAAAATTAATAATAGTTCGAAACTCATTGCAAATTACTTGTTTCCAAACTACCGTTGAACCGACCGGGCTCAAACAGTGAAATCAGCTATAACTATCATCAAACCCAATTTCACGAGCTCCGGGACACCGAGTGAACGTATCAGAGTATTTAAATTCAGCAACACCAATACACACCCTTTCAATTTATATACACCTCCGCTATGCGTGTATTTATTTTCTCTTCGCGAGATCGATATTTACAGAATTGTAATAAACTTTTTGACCGTTTCTTTTCGGTACACCGACAGAAGTACTGTAATATAATACGTTTATGTTTGAATTACAATTCAATTTTATATTTTTCAACGTTACATTCATAAATTATGATTTAACATACATTTCTGCTGGAAAAGTAAACTGAAACGTTGCGCAAAGTTGATTTTACGTGTAGTATACTAATTTTGTTATATAATTACAGATCTCATTGGTTCGATAAAGAAACAGCGATAATGTTGCTTTCCGATCATTAATTTTTAAATTTACCATTATTTCTTTTACACAAAAATTTACTGCATAATGTTTGTCGAAATAATTTTCTTCGATACTATTAGATATAACTATTTTTATTAGAAAAAGTTTATCGTACTTTAAAATCTATATTTAATGCATTAAACTGTATTTTGATAGTTTTTCTCGAAAATGGACAAAAATTAATATTTAGTACTAGGTAAAGTGATTACAATAATCAGTTGACGGAACAAATGACACTACAAAATGATCTATCATTTATTTTTCAAATAATTTGAAAAGTTACAATGTACCTAACAGTTCGTGAGTTTTATATTAACTATTATTTTGTTTTTTATTCCTGTTAGGGTAGAGTGAAATTAATTGATGGCGAATGGTTAAAAATTTACTTTAAATACCACTGTCAGAATCGCTGTAAAGTACAAAACATAATCAAGGTTTGCCTTTTATAGCCGAAAGCCTATTAGGTAATGTGATCTTTGATTATCGGTACTAATCAGTGTAACATGAGTGTTCAGATGATAAAACAATTACCTAGAAAACTAGAGTTAAATTTAATCTTTATCGATTGATACAACGAGTTGTATCGCATATGGATAACTTTAGATTGAACTATTTACACGCTAACACATACTTGGATAATGGAGAACTCAGATATCTTTGGTTCGACGTCGCAAACATGTTAATGAAAAGTTCATAAAAGAATGAATAAATACTAAAGCATTTTGTTATTTAATTACTATGTGACGAATCTCAGCGACCAAACTTTTAGGAGTTTCGCGATTAACACTTTGACTGCCAAACTAGCAGCCACAAAATTTCTAAAAAATCGAAATGAGATATTGACTGAAATAAAAATTGAAAAAATAAAATGTATGCCGTAATGTGCTCGCCCTACCTTCTTGCAGTTTCTGTATAATCATCAACTTTGGTACAAATGAATATATTAACGTAAAAATTTATACAGAAACCGTACAAATAGTTCCGTCACCCATATATGGGTGACATGGCAGTCCAAGTGTTAAATCCTGCGGTATTCAGGATGAAATTTTTTAAATCGTCATGCATGTCGAGGCATTACCGTAATACCTTTTATTCTAAAGGATGTTTAACTTACTCTTTACCGATTGATACAATGAGTTGTACCATGTATGAATAGCTTTAGATTGAACTATTTACACGCAAACTCATACTTGGATAATAGAGAATCCAGATATCTTTGGTTCGACGTTGCAAACATGTTAATGGAAGGTTCATAAAAGAATGAATAAATACTAAACTGTCTTGTCATTTAATTACTACGTTACGTTTCTCAGCGATCGAGCATCTAGTTCACCCTCGAGTGAATCCTGCGGTATTCAGGATAAAATTTTTATAGTCATCATGCGGATCTCTTTCATGCATGTCGAGGCATGACCGTAGCATCCTTTGTTCTAAAAGATGTTTAAAAAATCGATAGATTTAGGAGGAAGAAAATGAAATTCCGCTGTTAATAGGATACCTGCATCAGCCTCGTTAGAGAGCAAGTCGGCCATTAAGTAATTGAACGGTTCCTCCCGTTCAATTTAATTCGCATTTCTTAGCGTTCCCAGTCCCGATCGAATCCCCGGCGTAACTCGGATTCCGTTCTCCTTCTGCTTCCGGGAATCAAAGTTGGCGTCGGTATTCGTCGCGACGCGTGCAATGCGATACCGTCGCAGGGAAAGCGGCTGCTCTTTATGGTCACGTAATAACCGACCGGCCGTTGAGGGGATTTTCGCAAACGGCAGTAAGAGAAGCAGGCGAACGAGGCAGCGGGGAAAGAGGCTGACGATGATGGGTATAAGGACGGCTGTCCGGGCTCGTTTTCGTCAGCCACCATCGCGAATCCCTCCGGGGACCCGAGCGGCAGCTGTCTACGGCTAAACCTGCCACTGGAAAAGCTCGTCGAAACTTAACGCGGTATGATTTTTGCCAAATGATACTTGGCCGGGTTTGCCTTCCTCCCCTGTTTGCAACGCGGATGGATGATCTCTGTTTAACCTCTTGTCTTGTTCACTGAATCTACTCTACTCCATCTAATGTAGGGGACAGAGGCAGGGATTAAGGTGCAAGGTTCATTTCAGTGCTTAGGCTATCCAGGTTCGAGCGTTTCAATTGAATTAGTACAGCAGTTGAAATTTCTACGAACTATGCTGTACGAGAGACGTCAATGACAGTAATAGCTGAAAGCTGATTTTATACAAGGTGGTTTGTAAATGCTTAGTGGCCAGCGTGTACTCCATTTCGTTACCACTCTAACTACAACCTGTATGTGTGTTTGATAAGAGCGTGTACGGCGAAATCCGAAAACTGTTTGGGATAGAGCATTGAAAAAGAATACACATATACTGCGAGATATAAATTACGATGCTATATTACTAATAAGTTGCCCAGTCGCCTCCATTATTTATGATTGCTTGACATCTCCGATGCATACTTTCTACTAATTTTGTACTATAATCTGTGGTCAAAGACCTCCATATGAGTCGAATCTGTCGAGATAATTGCTTAACATTACATATCTGTTTCCCCCGGAGCTTGAACTTCACGAGTGCCCAAACATTTTCAATGGGATTTGCATCTGGCGACTGTGCCGGCCAATCCAATACGTCAATGTCATTTTCTTGTTTCCATGCAGTACAAAGGTGACTCCGATGTTTTGGGTCATTATCCTCTTGCAACAACCAATCTTCATTTTTTATTATAAACCATCTTTGGGCAGATGGTAATAAAGCCTTCTGGTATATTTTGACCATTCTGGCAGCATTTAAATTGTCTGTGAAAATGTGCAAATTGCCAAATCCCTGTTTTGAGAAACAGCCCCAGACGTACACTTTTACCGGGTGTTTAACAGTTCGCTGAACGAGTCTGTTGGTCTGGGTGGATCAGCTATGACCGATGGAAGAACGTGCCCAAAAAGAAGCTTCATCCGAAAAAATTACGTTGTCCCAATCGCGGTCTAAATTTTCTTTCGCCCAAGCGAGTCTTTTTTTGACGTGTTTTTCGGACAGTAGAGGTTTTTTCATTGTGCTTCGAAATTTCACGTCATGAGCTAATAAACGTCTTCTTATAGTATCACATGATATATTTAGATCCTTTTTACACAAAATTGCTTGCCCGCCACGCAATGATAGGCAAGGATTCTTTTCGAACATCCGTAAAAGCACTCTGTCCTCTTTTTTCGTAGTTTTTTGTACAGAACCACGATTTGGCAAGTCATCGACGTTTTTTACGTCGGAATAACGTTTCACCCACTTACTTATAAATGTCTTCGACTTTTTCATGTATTTAGCTGCGGCTGCATACGAAATTTTCGGTCCTTTCGGATGCAAACATAGAAACACGGCTTCGTAACGAGATGCGTATGCGGCACTCATTGTGAAATACGTTGTTCTATGACCAAAGTCGAATGACGACTGATACTTTGTATGCACTGCATCATTGTGGAAGGATTCCACAACTTGCTTACGTTTGAATTAACTCTATAACGGTTTTCAGGAAAAAATTTAACAGTACACGCTTCTATTATATCTTAGTACTTCAATTGTATCTTCCTGTTGAGGTCTTGTACATAGTTTTGTATATTTTAATTACCGTTCAGCGACAGCTTGACCCAAAATAAATCGTACAGATTACTTAAGTTTTACTAAAGTTTCTCGCGAATATTTTGGGCCGAGCAACCGATATACGTTACGGGACGGTTGTTAGAAATGTTCAACTTCACGACATACGTGAAAATCGTTAGAAATGTGCTCCTGTTTGTGGACAATTGTCAAATATATTGGGAGTACAAATTAATTTCCGCCGTTCCTCATCTTAACACTTTACCGACCGGAAGCCTATTAATAGGACTTTCAATAATTGCATTTAACAGAGTGAAGCTTAAAAAACTACATTTACATTGTAGTTTGTAACGAAATTATTAGATAACGTTACTGAAGATGCCTTGAGGATTCTCAATAAAAATTTCTGACACTGTTGAAAGATCGGTTGAGAAGTTTTCAATCATGGACTGTGGGCCTCAAAATATCGCCGGTCGGTAAAGTGATAAATTGGGTATTTATTACAAAAGAAGCGTACTTTATGTTTTACTCAAAGTATTGTCCACCGCTGGCCACTATTTTTTCCTATCTTTCAGGCAATATCCGGATACCACATCGGAAGAACGCTTCATCTTTTGACGCTATCCATGAATTTACCCAATTTTTGGTATCTTTATGTGATGTGAAGTGCTGCTCAGACAGGCCAAGCGTCATCGATCGAAAGAATGACGTTTATTCGGCTCAAAACTCGACATTTTTGCACAGTCGCTAATATTTTGAGGATATATTGTTGACAGACGCACAACCTTACGTTACGACGTATTACATCTAACAATAACCGCCATAACTTACTGATTGCGCTATTTAATTCCAAACGGCGGATACTTATTTGTACACATAATGGCTTTAAGTTTCAAAATTCCAACCGAATAAATTGTCATCGGATTTTTATTATCTTTCCGCGTGTAACGAATACGATAAGTAAGAAATAATAGTTTATAAAATGTGTTCAAAATGACTGCTATTATATTTGGTACACGAATCAAGATTTTTTTTAAAGTTCTCGACGTCCGCACATAGTTTTACGGTTATTTCACGGCAAGCATACTCCATGGACGTTTTGATCGATCCACTGTTGTGTACTTTAAAGACAAGATTTTTCGCTGACGAATTGACCACGTAGAGTAATCCATAGCGTTTAAATCAGAAGAGTTTGAAAGCCAATCACCTTTATGCAAAATCTCCAGAAACAATTCTTTGCAGAGCTTAATCGATGATCCAATTGCAACTATCCTGTTTTGCTGAAGCATCCAATATTAATTTCCAAAGTTTTCCTGTACTTGTGGTTCGAATATACTTCTCAAAATTTGCTAATGGCAATTGACAGCGTTAATTTTGACACTGTGATCAACACAGAAGTGATGTTCTATTGACAGCAGGGCTACCTGCCCAAACCATCCCAGAAGCCAGGAAATGATGATATCATTTTCAAATACGTATCAAAATTTGCTAATGGCAATTGACAGCGTTAATTTTGACACTGTGATCAACACAGAAGTGATGTTCTATTGACAGCAGGGCTACCTGCCCAAACCATCCCAGAAGCCAGGAAATGATGATACCATTTTCTAATACGTTTCAAAGCGTTCTTTGAACTTTTGGTAACAAGTGGAAATCGCTATGTTGATTGTAAATTGTTTAAGCAGTAAGAATCTTTTCATCGGTGAGTTACACTGATCGATAGTAGCTTCTCAAGTCTTTAGACTTCGCTCAATCGTTGTAATGCCATTTCTTTTCTAAAGTTATTACCATGTTCCAATTCGTAATCACTCTTTGTTAGGCTGAACATACTCGTGTTACACTTGACGATATAAATCGCGGAAATTTTAAATTATCGGCTATTTTAAATCATGGTGAATTTATTATAAACTATATCTTCTATCCTCCTTATTTATTACGCGGCTAATTGACCTTTGAATAATTTTTTGTCTTGTACACTGAACTTACTCTACCGTAAAGCCGGGGATATGAACTCAGATGCAAAGATCATTTTAACACTTGCATTTAGGCTACTCACAACTAGGTTCTCTCGTTTAAATTAAATTAGTGCAGCAGATGACATTTTTTTAAAGAATAATACCATATTTTATAAGAATGCTCGAAATGACAAAGTTATTAACTACTAAGTAATTGTTTTATATATATTGTTATGTGTCTATCAAAAATGCTGTTAATGCTAAAATAATCTTTGTTATAAGAGGAGGGAATGTGTCATACGTCCAGTCAGTGGAACATCTGTTCGTAACAATATTATGAACTACATGTTGTATTTTAGTACGCAGTAAAATAGCGAAATTTTGAGAAAAATAGTGTATTAAATAATTGAAATACATATCAAATAATAAACGCGCATCATATTTGTACGATTATAACATTGTAAATGGTTATTTACATACTTCCTTATTTGTTTTTAATAGATATATTTATATAATATGCCAAGAGATATTGTTTGATGTTGTGAGTCGATTATTACGACGAGAAAAAATTGGATTTCAGGTTTGCAGTTTCTCTGATAACCACATTATTAGTAATTAGGGTATTTTGCTTCCCTTTAGTACGAAAGACGAGCAGAATGAAGCTGTGACATAATTCGAAAACAAAGGCTGCCACGGGCTCTCGATAAGCTCATTACTTGTAATCAAAGAGTCTTAATTCTTGTTGAGTAATAAATGGGTAGACAGAATCTTTCAACACTTTTGCATAAATAGTTCAATCTTCTTAGCAACTAGGGTAAAATAAATTGCACAAATTCAGTTATCTAGTTCTTTTTAAGTTTACGAAAGTCTCGGAGTGCACCAATAATACTCAGTTGATAGTAATGATCGAATGTGATAAATTTTATTAATTTTTCGAATACGTTTTGTTATCACTACACAACTGATTTTTATGATATTAAGTAGAAATGTACTTCTTTTTTTATAACCACGATATGTTGAAAATAATGTAACACTCACAAGTACATAAATATCTAGTTAGCATGTACATTAACAAAAATTTAATTAGAAATCCTAATTTTAATCTAAAATATGTTAATATGTTGTATGTTATATGTATATATGTGTATATGTATATATGTATTATATGTATAATTATGATTTAACATTTAATAACGTTTCATGTTCAAGTTAGTTTATTCTCCATTAGATTACAGCTTACAGCTTACACTATACAGCTGATTTTTATGATATTAAATAGAAATGTATTTCTTTTTTTTATAACCATGATATGTCGAAAATAGTGTAACACTCACAAGTACATAAATATCTAGTAATCGTATACATTAACAAAAATTTAATTAGAAATCCTAATTTTGATCTAAAATATGTTAATATGTTGCAAGTAAGAAAATTATGATTTAACATTTAATAAGGTTTCATGTTCAAGTTAGTTTATTCTCCATTAGATGTGTGACTGTGGAAGTGTTAAAGACATAAAATGAATTAAAAAGTTATAACAATAAAAAGAATAGTACGACACAGATGCAAGTGACACAGTTGACTGTAATTGGTGAATTTAATTGGCACGCAGACTCGATCCATCAGTCGGTCTAAATGTACATCTGTATATTAGATCGTTCAAACGGAATATTCAAAACTATCAATCATATATTAAAGTCGTAACGTCAAGATGTGTTATCGTTAAAGGAATTCTTCAATTTAGTCGATATACGGATTGGCGAACCACTTTAGTTGTCGGTACACTTTCAATTAAACTTTTTTTTAAGGCGAAGATTGAAAGCTAATTTAAAAAATAAATCCTGTTAAAATAAAAAAAACTCCTGTAGACTAAACTATTTAAAAGAGCTATTTAACTGACATATCAAACTTAAAATAATAAGAGATTTATATCAATATTGTTATTAATTACGTACTTACCATGGGAATAATATGCAACACATGTTCTATACCAATTATAAGGCTATCAATGTTTCATCGTTGCATCAATGAATTTATTCGATTGTAAATATATCATGACGCTATATTCCTTATATTTGATATTTCATTATATTTATTTACACAATTTTTACCATGATAAACTAATTTCAATTAATCCGAAGATAGTATTAGATTAGACGTTTTAAGATTTTGTCATTCATACAATATAATGTCAATATAATCGTTTGCTAAAAACAACAATTAGTAAATAAATAATAACTTTAAAGTATATGTAATTTTTTCAACGAATATTTTATGTCGTATTCTCCTAGAAGTTATAAATAATTTAATATGAAAATATTATTACGCAATAATATTTCAATTGAAAATCAGATTGATGTATACGAAATAATCGATTTCATGAAATATAAAGCATTCTCGCTCAATTCTTCAATGAAAAATAAAATAAGATTATACTTGTTCTACGCGAATATAAATCTTCAAATTAACTAAAACGAATGAGATTGATAGATCGTCAATTGCTTTGAACATAAGTAGAGAATACTTATATCTTATTGAAATATCGATTTAGAATATTAGCAACTTTAGCAATATATTATAAAATATTATTATTGCTATATAATATAATATTTGCAATATTTTATTATAATATTAGCAGTATTAGCAACAGAAGCGTAACAATAACACTGTTTGTCAAATTATTATGATGTTTGAAAGAATAATTTAATGTTGGCTGGAAAAGCTTCGAACTGAGATTTGAAAAAATTGAGCGATGCTTACAAAAAGTTTATCGTATCCTAAAATACACATATGTTTCCAAGGAATCATAAATGTGTATACTTTTCAATGAAACAAAGGCATTTATATAGGTAAAGTATTCATTTTTTTACTGTTTAATTTGCATTCACTAAATATAATACTTTAGATGTCTTTTTTTCTTTTTAAATCCTTTACAATTAACTGCGATTCGACATTAATTTTGTTTATAAGCATTATATTTTACAATAGTAGGTGTATGCAAATCTGTTAGTCTTTTTCAAGCATCCATGCATAAAGACTCCCATTTATAAACTTGAAACTTATGCGTATTACTCTGAGGCACAACTGTAAATTATTAAGATAGAATACAAAATATTTACTACATTATTAAATATCTATAAGTTTAATAAATTGGTAATCGTTCCAATATGACACAAGTCAATACATTCAATTTTCTATGAACCAAATGAAAGAAATTATATATAATAAAAATATTCTGAATCGGTTGAAATAATCAAATCATAGTGACTTCCACTCTAAAGTGATAATATAATTAGTAAAAACGATTATTTAAAACATGTGATAATCAAAGAATTGCCTTTAGAGGTACATTTTACGTAACGAATGCAAAATAATAAGGAATTACTAGGAACAAAATTGGAAAAAAGTACACAATGCAAAGAATTAATGTATGATAAGTTTAGAATAAGTGAAAATCAAAAAATTGTCTTTAGAGGTACATTTTACATAAATAATGTAAAATAATAAGGAATTATTAGGAACCAAATTGGAAACAAATACATGGTGCAAAGAATTAATGTATGACAACAAAAGCAGACATGGCTCTGACGTGATTCAGCGAGGTATTCTCCCTGGTAGCCAGACGTTCCGCTATTCAATGGTCAAAATGAATTATGTTAACGCTGGTAAATCTGTATTTAAGTAACACATTGTAGAAAACGAAGAAACGAAGGTGTGTAAAATAAGACGGAGGGCACACGCGGCCTCACGAATCCACTAGCACGCGTGTCCATCACGTTCGCTCTGATTAAACTTAATTCAAAAGACGTTCCAGAAAAAGGCCCTAACCGCGGTCGCACTGCCGCGATGCCGGCTCGCGCTGTCTGCCGTCCAATCCTGCCAACTTAACCTCATTAATAAATTAATTAGATATTATTGCGTTGGCAGCCAGGGCGGCAGCTGCGGGCCACCTCTCCTTCCCTCTTCATCTTCGTCTTTCTTCGTTTCCTCTGGGCCCGCAAATGATGCTCGGGACGCCACTATATACGTACAAATGGAGGGTCGAGACCCGTGACGTCATTTCTTGTGACGATCACGCGGATACGCACACGTTACCCGCACGTTTTTCCATCTTCCGAATAATCATGAAACGTTCATTGCTTTGTTTCCGTTGTTCGAAAAGAAGCCAACGGTTTGCAAAAGATGTAGAGGTCAAACAATCATCCGGACAAACTGGAACAAACATTCAAAGAAAGTTTTTTTCCATTGATCATAAATTTTACATACAGTAGCGCACGAAAGTATTCGGACACTCTTCAAACCTAAATAACTTTTTCAAAATTGAACCAAACGACTTGACTTTTCTGGAGCAACTAAATGATTTACTAAATGATATGCAAAAATAATTTTGAAATAATTCTAATTGGTAGAAATTACGTGGGAAAGTAGAAAAGACATTTTTTACAACATTTTTATTTCAACTCGTAATGAAAATTTAAAATATGCGTTTTTCAGAACTGTGTTAGTTATACACATGCTGAAAATCTCACCGAAATCGATTGACGCGGGAAAAAATGGCACGCGTAGAAAGATGTAAGAATTTCTGTAGTTTAAGCAAAAACTGATCAAGAATCGTGAAAAAT
The DNA here is from genome assembly GCA_028453745.1 of Agapostemon virescens. Lineage (NCBI taxonomy): Eukaryota > Metazoa > Arthropoda > Insecta > Hymenoptera > Halictidae > Agapostemon > Agapostemon virescens. The sequence continues at coordinate 14,583,761 of CM052088.1, forward strand.
TGCGATTTTCACCATTTTCGATGGCACGTAGCTCGTGTGTACGTCGACCGATTTTAATGAATTTTTCTGCATGCTATAACTATCATAGATCAACCAGATGCGTCTTTAAAATTTTTTATGCGTGGCTCGAATAAAAAGTATTTACATACATATATATACATACACCGTTGATTATACAAAAAAAAACCGACAATTAGACTTCGCAGATTGTGAACTCTTCAGGGATTCGGTAGAAAATTCGAAACTTCTAAACTAATCCATTTTTGACAAGATCTCTAATGCTTTTTTAAACAGAGACACGAAGGTACATCGTTTGATGAAGCGAATAAAACGTTACTAAAAGGAATTTAAGTGATACTTGTTTTTTTTTAATAAATAAAAAATTATTTACTAATTTTTTATTACAATTTATTACCGTATGATTACCGATGAATTTGTGTTAAAATGTTTTTTAATCAGATTATTGCAAATGCGTAAAATGCGTCACGCGACGCGCATCGTCACCGTTTGATCGGCCTTGGGGGTGAACGCATCACATTTTGACTATTTTCTCTGATTCGGATAAAGATGGACGAATAAAATCAATGGAAATTAAAGGATTATATATTTAGAAATGAAATGTAAAAAATCAGGGAGGTGCCTCATCGTATTGCGGAGATTTGAGGCCGACAACACTCTTGCGTACGTGTCGGGAGTAAACGCGTCGTTTCGGTTATTTCCTTTAATTCGAGCAAGTTCCAGCACATAAAGCTGATTGCCACTTAATCTTTACTGTCGGAAGTAGTATGCAAAAATCAGAGGAATATATTTAGTTACTTTTTCCAGAATTCCACTCAAAGTTAGTAAATATTTAACACTAGGACTACCGAAAAATAAATCCAACAATATACAATTACTATGTGATAATAACAAGACTGCATCTATTCAAACTTCATTCAATTTTGATTGCAACATGTGGTTCATTAAAGAAGTACAACGAAAAATTACTAACGAAAACATTTTTATAACTTCAGTAATTGCAAAAGAAATAAGTAGGGAAAAATTAGAACAAATTGTGCATATATAAAAAAATTCTTCTTGGTTTTGAAAGGTTTAATGATACTAAAAATAATTGTTTAAACTTAAATTAATTGAACGAACATTTAGCAAATGGCACGCATTCAGTAAATTATATAAAGTTCTAAATTTTGTTGTAGCATTTCATTCAAATTTATATATTTGATAAAAATTGTGTATAATATTATAAAGTGCATGATATCGTTAATGACTTATGACAAACATTTTTTTAAAATTCATATTCTAAAAGTTGAACTATTTAGCATTGTCTCGAACACTGTGCGTTGTCACACTTTAAAGTTTGTAGTCTCTATTTTCGTAATCCATCGTTCGTTTATTTGCAATCTTTGTACGCGCGATAAAAATAGTTGCATTTTTTAAAAAATTTGGAAATTTGGAAAAACGGGAAAATCGTTTCGAGTCTAAAACTATAAATTTAACCCCTTGCCTTACAACAACGAGTCAGATTTGTGATTAAGATATTTCGAACTGAATCTTCTAAACACGTATTTTCTTAATTTTCTTTAAACGGAAATAACGTTTTATTTAATTGTTGATCGTGTACGGTCATTGGAGAATAGCTGGGCACGCAGTAACTACAAATTTGTCTTTTCTTCTTGTCGTTCTGCCGAGGACAAAGAAAATCTAGTCACTGTAATTATACAATAAGTCGTAGGCCAAGGGGTTAAAGGTTAAAGGTTCCTCATTATAGCAACCTCTTTAAAGTTTATATTCGATATTTCTTGTGTAATAAAGTTTCTGTTCTACAAAAGATCTGCACTGAACAAATTAAATTGTTTTCCTATTGTAAATTCGTTACACTGTAATACTTCAGCAATGCCTGAAACCCTTAGCTTCTCTGATTCGCTGTTATACTGTTTTTTCACTAATGAAAACTTCTTTACGAACGCAATAAACATGTTTTGCTACATTTTCATCATTATCTTTAATATCTCATAAATAACAGAATATCGGCAACAAATACAAGATACAAATAACATATTAATCCTTAGCACTCCAGTGGCTCCTCTGAGGGGACATTAAAAATTGGATGAATATTACTGAAAGCAATGTTTACATTACAATGTTTGTATTTAAGAAGCTATTAAAAATTGAAGTGTTGCGCGTACGATTAAGATGAACAAATTTGATATTCACGAAAGGAAACGAACCACGTACAATGGAGTTATTCTACGTCAAAGAAATGTCTCTAGTTAGGAATTAAAATTGCTTGGAGTGCAAAGGGTTAACCCCTCCAATGCAGTGCCGGAGTTTATTTTGTCCCAGCGTTACAAAATCGTTATGAAATTACACAGGTTTTATCGACCAAATTGAACGATTATTATACTAGAAATAGTAACCTGTCTGCAAGAAATATCACCAAAAATATGTCTAAAAATATTAATAAATAAAACGGTGAACAGTTCTGTATAGCATAGATAATAAAATTGTAAAAATAGTCCGAGGGTTAAATGAACGAAATTTACCTTCGACACAAACTTTCAATATTGGATTTGCGAACTGTTAGAAAAATCTAGTTTAAGTTTATCGTTGACAGAAAAATTGCATAAACTTTTTCCAGTGGCAATGTGATCTAATACCGAGAGTTGGTCTAACACAATAATTCTCATTGAAGAATTGCTGTTACCGCTAACACACAACGCTGTAACTACCTAACTTATTTAACTGAACCACGTATCAAATCCTCTGGTGGAAAATTGTACGTGAAAAGTATACAACAAAAAGTACGAGACCGCGAAAGAATTGTTGGCAAATTCATTGGATAGTTTCAACCTTGTGTGGACACGAATGATGTCGAGATGATATTAGGGACTTTCGTTGGATAAGTGATTTAATGGAAGTTGCTGATTGAATTGTCTTACTGAAGGACGGTTGTTCATAGAATGTAATTTCAAATTAAATGTTCGCATTTGTGTACAGGATTAAAGAAACTGAATGGCGTCTGGAGTACTTCTTCATTGGACAACGGTAGGTCGATTACTTTGCGTACGAACACTAGCCTGTAAATTGGATAAGAAATGAAGCTTGGACCATGTTGATAAGAGGATCAATAATAAGGCTTATGGACTTGCATTGAGATACAAGGTGGTCATTTTAAGTATCATTTGTGAAGACGAGCACGCGAGGCTGATGCAATCAAAGCATGCTCTAAGATGAAAATAGGATTATATGTTATAATGCTTTGGAACTTACATGCATCGGGGAACAGTATAATATTTGTAAATAGGAGGCCATAGGAATTTTCGTAGAAATTTCATTGACATTTAGTTTTCGTTAAACGACAGTTGTTAATTACGTAATGTTTCAGTATACATAACAAAGATACACTTTTGTTAATTGTGCAGTCAGTCATGATATTTCGAAAACTAGTTATTATATTTGAACAAAATACAGTCTTTACAGCATCAACATGGTACATTTCATTAAATGTACACGAATTTGAAGATACAATTGGTGATAAATCAGAATTTTATACATTCATAATAAAATTGATTAAGTGAAAAATAGAACAGTGATAATATTAAGTGATTTAAGGAATGCCATAACATTAACCTCTTGGCTTACGCTTTATTTTACGATAACAGTGACTAGATTTTCTTTGTCTTCCGCGGAAAGACAAAAAGAAAAGGCAAATTGGTAGTTATTGCGTGCCTAGCTATTCTCCAATTACCGTATACGATCAACAATAAAGTAAAATGTTATTTCTGTTTAAGGAAAATTAAAGAAATACATGATTAGAAGATTCAGTTCGAAATCTTCATCACGAGCTGATTCGTTGTAGGGCAAGGGGTTAATTAAACTTATTAAAATTATTAAAAGGAGAAATAAATGTTTATACTGCTACTGTTTCTTGGAATTGGTGAACAAAATTTTCTTTTAAACAAGAGCAACAATAAGTTTCTTCTCGAATATATTTACAAGATCTACATACAGCAATTTTAATTCTTCACTATTATTTGACATCTTTTTTCTCCTTAGTTAAATCTACTATAAGAAAATACTCTTTGTTTTCTAACAGTAAATATAACATAAATAATAAAATGTTTATTATTATTGAAGCTAATTATAAGAATGTATAATTATCGTGCGATGCGAAGAAAATATGTAGTATAGTGAGCTACTAAATTGTAGCAATGAAATTTGCTTATAAACTTCTTAAATAAAAATATGTTTCAAAGTGTTGTTTGTTACCGAAAAGGACATACAATGTGACAGTTTATTTTTTAACATTTCACTATTTTATCGACGTATAAAGATGGGCTTCAGATTCTACTTCATAATCAGTGTTATTCAACTTTGTGATTCGAAAGAATGTGGAATGACGAGTCAAAAATTGCTCAAAATATTCTTTATCCCTTAGCACTCGAATGATGCCTCTAAGGCACTACTAAAAATTGTCATACTATGATTTAAACAACTTTTAAATTGCTGCGCTTACAGTTACAAAATCGATACGAATTTTAATGTTCTAAGTACGAATAATAGCAATTAATTTCATATGTACAAAAGGAAATAAGCTGTGCGCAATGAATCTATTATAGATAAAAATAGTGTTTCGCTTTTGGAATGTAAGTGTTTCAAGTGGAAAAGGTTAATTGATTCTTGATACAAGATGAAGCTCAAAACTCCTGAATTGAGCATTATAAATAGCGCATGAACTTACAGGCAGAAGTTTCATCATCTTTGATCAAAGAATATCTGAGTAATCGTTCATTTCTACTCTATATACCCCAATAGTTTTGTACTCAACAATCAATCTTCTTGCGAATCATACTGCTAAATATTACGTATTATAGAACGAAAATTCAAGGTCATTTTCATACCTCAATAAAATGACGAAACATCGGTAAACTAACGATCACACTGTATGCCTTATTCGATATCAGATAATTCTTCTAAGAAACATTTTCTTGTGCAAGTAATTTATGAGTGGGTGGTACAGTTAAGTGACTCACCCTGTACAATAAGAAGGATTGGTATTAAGAACATTAAATGGTAATATCACAAAAGTGAATGTATGTGACAAGCAGCGTTTTCCCTTAGCACCATAATAGAGTTAAGCTGGAAGATTCTGGATGCAGAAGAGGTGAGGTCTTTCGGGCCTAGAATCCTAATAGCGAAGGAGCCCGCGGCGACGCTCATTACGGGGTAGTATGGCGACTGGTAATGACAAAAAGCACATGCAGCATTATCATTGCGGAGTGTATGGCATTAAGCTGTAGGGGGCCAGGATTAGGATGTCGGCCATTACCGCGCGTCACTGACCGTTTATTCTACGCCGTGCACGGTGTGGTGACTTCCTCTAGACGCGTATGTATGCCTACATAACCAGAGGATGAGGACACTCGCGAGATCGTGAAATCTCGACGTACGCGATTCACCTTTCGATGCTGTTTTCGAATCGACGTTTTCCTCTTGTATTCGTCGTCACTGCTTTCGCTCCTAATCGAAAAATACAATTTCACTCAGGTCAAGAAAGTAATAAGCATAAAGATTTGTAACTCGCGTGTTCTATATAAACATAACGTAGAAGTTAGAATAAAGTTAGTAGAATAATATAGAAGTCAATAAATGATATTTTGACAGACTTTCTTCTCTTATATTATTAACCCTTCGCACTCGAATGGTGACTCTGGGACACCACTAAACATTGTCAGTATTTGAAATAATTTTTACATCACTATGCTTGCATCTAGGAAAGTGATAACAGTCTCGCTGTCGTAAAGACGAATAATAGTAAAAACCTGAATATGTATAAGAGGAAATACATCATGTCAAGTGAAATTTTTGAGACCAGAAGACCTGCCTTGGTAAAACAGCTTAGAGTGCAAAGAGTTAATGTAAGATGAACAAATATGGAATATTGAATCAACTTAGATTTTTTAGTATTTTATTCTTCGACAACAGGTTCGTACCTTTCATAAAGGTTCGTGAAATAAAAGAAAATGTTTACGTCCACCAAATTGGCGATATTTCTACTTCGCTTTGGTTTTAATGACTCAAATTCGATCATAGAAATTTTCTTCCCATTCCGAATTTTATAGTGTTCGAACTGTGGTAAAGATTTTTATATAGTTTTTGATCGTGAACACTTTGAAACGAGAATGTCTTGTACGTGTACAAAATCTGGATTATATAAGTTTCTTGTTATAATACATAACTTTCTTGTTATGTTATTGCAATAAATGTTATTATATTTTAAAGTTCTTTAATTTTAAAAAATAAACTGGATATTTTTTAAATACTCTTTGTTTTTGAATAAATTTAGTGTTTTTATTTTTGCAAGATTTTTAAAATTGTCTGATTTTTCTTTACGTAATGAAAGAAGATTTGAAGGATTTAAATTTACAAAATTCATCTTGTTTATTGCTTAAAATAGTAATGAAGTAATACGAAGAAATATGAATTATATTGCCTTACAAACACTTTGACTAACGAACATATTTGCTTATAGGTATTCAGTTATCTGTTTTAATTCGTACAACTCGAATGTTTTATTTTCAAGTACAGATGAAATTAAATTCTGGAAAAAGAAGATGAAAAATCTGAGATCTAGAGCTACTATAATATTCACTCTTTTAAAAGCGATAATGAATATTCATTACTGATACTGGAAGTTCTATTTTACGGGAAATGAGTAAAACGTTAAAGTGTATTGAAAATGAACGAAGCAACAACGGAGTTATGTGCCGGTAAGTATTAATTGGTTAATGGGAAAGTGTTTCCTTTAGAGACGATGTCGATCAAAAGTAACGCGATTAAATAACAATCTGCTAACAAATTATGTAAGCAACGCTCGCAATCTACACGAGTTGGAGCAAACATAATGACCAAAGTCTACGTGATTAATAGTCAACCTAATTAATAGCTTTAGGAGCTTTCACTTTGAATATTTATGGGAGTGAAGGATTTCTGCTTCAGCTACTTAATAAATAAATTAACGACTTGTTTAAATCTTGAAATGAACACAAGAAAACAATGTTTGAAACTTATATTTCTTTAAAAACGTCAAACGTATTTAAATAATAACAAAGTCGTTTCGAAATACAAAATTTTCTAATTGTACGTTTTATAACGTTGAATTATATAACACTTTGAGGAACGAGAAATTTTTTTTTTTTATTACTTTACTAAGATTTACTGCATTTAAAAATTGACATCGAATATAATCTAATTTACACATCATAATTATTAATTTATTTGAGAAGAATTATTTCCGTAGGAGTTGCATTGCGTAAATGGAACAGTCATTTATACTACGATTACTATTTATTTCGATTATGCCAAAATATGCCTTTATACCAAATAAAAGTTGATCAACGTTTTACTAAATTACACAAATTTTAGAATTACTTTCAACATATTCACAGTATCCTTTTGTCACATTTTATTGTTTATATTAATGAAATCAAAGAAATAAGAGATTTGAATCGAGAATGGAGGAAAATCAACTATTGGATAGTCGAAAAAGTATTGTGAGATTTTTGTTATTTTTTTATTATATGTTTCTTTTATTCAAAATGTATTTTATTCAAGTATATATTGGCCACTATTATCCATAACCTTTTGCTATTTTTCGGGCAGAGCCATAATCCCGTTGAAATTAAACTTCTGTGATTTATCGTCTAAAAACATGGCCAAGTGATTCTTACAGTCCTTTTTGAATCCAACTTTTTACCATCAAGGTAGTCTTGCAAAGATCGAAACAAACAATAATCTGATGGTGCAAAGTCTGGGCTATACGGTGGATGCATCAAAACTTCCCAGCCAAGTTAAAGAATGGTTCGATTTCATTACATTTGAGTAATGATTCGCAGACGGACACTCGATCTATCGAATTTTTCCCTGTTAACACTTTAACTACCGAACTGGCAATGTGAAAAATTTCACAAAAGCAAAGTAATTTATTTAATAAAGCAACAATATCAAAATTTAAAATGTATGACGAATGGTCACTTTCAACCATCTTGTAATCTCCAGACATCAACTAAATTGAGTGCAACGAATATATTAATGTAAAAATATACTTTTAAACGTGGACAAATAATTCTGTCACCCACATGTGGGTGACATGGCAGTCAAAGTGTTAAATCATGAGGCACCTAAACATCGAGCATCTTTTTGCATCCAGCCTTCTGCAAATGATCCAAAACGATTGAATTGTGAATGTTTAGTTCCCTAGCAATCTCATGACTCCTTATATGCCAACCTTACTCAAGTATTTGCATTATTTCATCGACTTTTTCAGTGATTGGTCGACCAGAGCGAGGTGCATTTTTAATATTGAAATTTCCAGAACGGAAGCGGGCAAACCATCTTTTCCAGATATTTCACTAATTTTCACACTAATATGACTTTTAACACGATTAACGAAGTACAAAACTGTTTGCATAAAAATTGTAAATTGAAACGTCATCTCTCAAATGCGCGTCAGTATGACGCAATCTGATTAATGTTGCCCGATATATATAATACCAAACAAAAAATCTCTCAATACCTTTCCGACTATCCAATATTTTAGATTTATTAGGTTGTTCAAAAAGTTTCATGTTTTCGAACGTGTATGTATATAAAACAAATGAACTTGTTAAGAAGTAATCAATTTTCGAAGTTTAGTGATTTTAAGCAGGAAGTACAAGCTTCGATTTGTATCGGATTTAACTAAATCGACAACAGTGTTGATCGAACCATTTGCGGGCCGTCCAGGGGAGCTCTTTAATTCAACTCCGAGTTCGTTGATTCGTTCACGAGAATTTTCAACAGCCCACCGATACTAATCAAATTCGAAATGTTCCAAACTTTTCATTAAAATGTTCAGAACCATTACAAACTTAAGGTCAGTAACTTTATATTTAATTTAGGTAGTATATCGTTAAGAATGCTGATTTATTACAATCATAACAGTTCCATAAAAATGACTTACTGCTATTTCTAATTATATCTGACATGCAAGGAAGTTCCTTCAAATACTTTTGAAGTACATTTTTTTAATGCATTAAATTTACAAATGCATCGTGCGTAATATATTTCAAATAATTTAAACGTTGATCTTGTTTAGACATTTTTCAGTTTTCCTTTTCATTTTAATAAGGCTGTTTAACATTTGCACTCATTTTTAAAAAATTAAAACTTCAGCGACAGACCTCAATGGAAAAAACATCTAAATTTAATTACTATTAATATCAATATTACAATAACAAACAAATATTATTATAATATAATATATCAATGAGAGATTCGTTATTAGTATAAATTTCCAATTTTTTAAATAAAAACACAAAAGGGTATAGCATTCAAATAATAGCAGAAGACTTGTACATGCCACATAGGTATGGTAAACGTATTAACACTAGAACAACCGATAGATAGACACTAGAACTAACGATAAATCCCTAGAATAAATCATTTATCATAGATAAATCACTAGAACTAAAGATATACATTGCTTTGTGATAATAACGAGACTGCATCTATTAAAACTTCATATAATTCTTATTGTAAGGTATACGTCGTTAAAGAAGTGCATTTGAAAATTTCTGATGAAAAGATTTTTATAATTTCAATAATTGCAAAAGAAAAAACTAGGGACCAATCAAAATGACTGGCTTGCTGGTTACAGTGTTAAATTAAATTATTTTCTGTAGTTCTAGTTTCTTTCTAGTTAGGAGAAAATTAAATGTGAAATCACAGTTATTTTTTCTTAATTTGTACATTAATGAAACGCTTTTAAAACAAGTCAATTTCTCGTTAACTCTTCCGATATTAGCTGGTGAGATCATGACGAAACGACCATAGTGTTGTAATCGCACAGTAGTCGATGCTCTACACATCAATTCGACATTAAGGACGATTCAACGACGAGCTTAGAAGGTCCAATGCGTTTAATGCGCTTGAACCAAAGCAGATAGCTCGGTCTAAATTGCGCTTAAGTAACTTAAATTTAATTTAATTTCGCATTGGCTCATTGGTGTCTCCGTTGGTAATATTTAATTCAATACGGGCGTAACATTGTGTTACAGACACTTGTGCAACGTTCGAGGCGAACGAAGAAAAATTGAATGAAAACGTGACAACAAGAATATCGATGGAACGTTGAGAGAATTATTGAAAAAAATATGTACAGACATTTTTAATCATTCAACATTTTTCATACTTCTTCAAAAATGTTGGCACCTTGCCAATCATTTTCAACCTAATTTTCTTAAGCATTCGCATTACAAATATTCTTCAAAGCTTAGTATTCCAATGGCGTCTCTGAGGCGACACTGAAATTTGCCATACTATTATTAAAAATAGCTTTACATTACTCTGCTCGCATTTATACATCTATAAAGATTTTAATGTTACAAGTTATAATAAACTTGACACGCACGAGAGGAAATTAACCCTGTATAATGGAACTATTCTAGGTAAAAAAGTGTGTCGATTATGGAATTAAAATTGCTTGAAGTGCAAACAATTACGTTGTGATGGGTAGACTGTAAAACTGTATACAAAATTTCTACCTCACCTTCAATAAACAGTTTTGAACAAAAGTATATTCCCTGCTTTAATAATTAAATAAGTTGAAAATATTGTGGCAATATTTTTAAATTCTTCTAATATTCTTATTATTTTGTATTTCATCCACTTATTTTTGCTATAAGTGCATGAAATTTGCTGATTAAAGTAGGATACTTGAGCATACCTGGGTAATTATGAAAAACTGTTTCAGGTTGGTCCACGTAACGTGTGCACCGTCATAACTTCCAAAATATGCGTTGTACGAAAGAATGTTATATACAAAAGTTACATGGTTTAAGAGGGTACACTATGTAGTGCATTAATTTTTTTTATAGGTGGAGGTGTTTCGGAGATTTGAAGCAGAATACTATATTTTTTATACTAAAATATGGTAGAGTATCATATTGTAAGTAAAAAAGTATTGACCATTATTATCCCTAAACCTAACAGCTAACGAGTAATTTCACGTTATTACTTGAAAATTTTCTTCACGTAATATCAAGTTGGAGATTCAACCTTATATCACAGATTTCCGCAGGACAGCGATGTTTACGTGATAGCTAACGTGAAATTACTCATTAGCTCTTAGGTTTAGGATTAATAATGGTCAATATTTTTTTACTTTCAATTCGATACTCTATCATATTTTGGAATAAAAAATATAATATTCTGTTTAAAAAAGAAAGTTGACCTTCAAATCTCCGGAACGTCTCTGCCTATAAAAATAATTAACCAGTTAAGTGTGTTTGACGACTATATCCGTCATGGAGATGTGGCAGAATTTTGTGTCATGACGATTATATCCGTCATGCGTAAAATTTTGTTACAATTTGATATTTAAATTGTAATTCTGGCGAAAACTAAATTATATTCGTAAATTTTAATATGGTTTAAATGTTTAGAGATCAAGACGAAATGAAACAAACAAATGAAAATTATAAATAATTTGACATAGATTCATGCATCTCCGTACGTTCTGGCTAGAACTCTTGATTTTTGTGACACGCATAGATGCACGCTTTGAAAAGAGATCGCCACAGTTACCTGGTTAATGTACTACATGATTTACCCTCTTAAACCATGTAACTTTTGTACATAACATTCGTTCGTGGAATTATAATATAATTTTGGAATATATATTTTGGAAGTTATAACGGTGCAAACGTTGCGTGGACCACCCTGTATATTGTATGTAATAGGCAATCACTTTTAGTCTTCAATAGTATTCGCGAAAAACAGCTGTTACTATTAACCCTTTGCACTCGAAGCTGTTTTAACTAGAAAATCAAAGCATTTCTTCTGACCTAGTATATTTTCATTTTACATGCATTATTTCACCTTATGTATATAGGGTTATCTACTAATACTCGTCATTACGACCGTTATATTTGTATACATTTTTTAGATACAAAGATAACGATGTTAAAATTGTTTTAAATAGTAGTATGGCAATTTTTGGTGGCGCTTCAAACTCGCCATTCAAGTACTAAGGATTAAAATGAATCGTCTATATTTCTAAGCGTCCGTAAAAAAAGACGTTTAATTTTTCTGAACCCTATGGCAATTATGTATTCGATACATGAATATATGAACGAATAAAATAGCAAAAACATGATAGTTTTATTGTTTCAGTCGTATATAACGTCAATTTGAAGTATTACCAATAGAACATTTGCGAAGCAAATGCATTTAGGTTTGGTTACGTTAAGTTTGATTTCGTTGGTAATAAGTTAGTTTTTTTGGGGTAGGATGGCTTTTCATGTTCATTTAGTGAAAATTAAAGTGAATAAATTTATTGTAAATATTAATATCAGAAATTGTTAATTGTATGGTAAATCTTTATGAAATGTGTAGTAGGCACGTCGCCTATTCCTCTATTTCTCCATTTTTAAAACTAACCGAATCTAAGCTAATCCTAACTGATCAGTCAATAGTAATAATTTACAGCAATATTATATGATTATTTATTCGAACCCATATAACGTAAATTTATATATTTATTTTATTGATTTTTCGTTGATCGTTCAATGTATATTGTACTCTTCAAAATAGTTCATCGTACGTGTCTGGTAATTATCTCTCGTCACAACGTAAATATCTCTCTTATATTGAATCCCTAATTTATTAAATTCGTAATACATTAAATTTATAATTTAAATATATATATGTCAGTTTCTCCATTTATTTTAAAAAATTAAAAGTGAACGCCTATTACGTATATAAGAAACAGTTGTTTAGAATGATAACCTTGATAATATATTTCAAGGTTATTATAGTTGAAGCTGACTCCCTCAAACTGCATAATTATCGTATTCTGTATTTAAAAAGTATTATATATACTTAAAAATGAAAAATCGTATGTCAAATACAATAACTAAATGCAATTCAGAATGATGAAACAATTCTGATAGAACAGTTCCAAAATCAGTAACGTAATTTTAATATTATCGCCCAGCAAAAACTATGAACATTTCAAGACAAAATTCATGAAGAAATAAAAATTTAATTTTTAATCAATAACATAGTACAATGTTATGCTGTTCATATTTAAGAATGGAACTAGATACAGCATTCAATTTAGACAAATAAAAGAAATAATTTAATTATTTAATTAGATTAACCCTTTCCACTCCAAGTAATTTTAATTCCAAAGTCGAGACATTTTTTGACCTAAAACAGTCCCATCGTACATGGTTCAATTCCTTTCGTGCGTATAAAGTTTATTACTATTCCGCGTATGTACAAAACTTCAGTTTTTACCGATTTCTTAAATACAAATATAATGCTGTAGAAGTTGTTTCGAATAACAGTATGATAAACTTTAGCGTCGCCTCAAAGGCGCCATAGGAACGATTAAATTATGGCAAAAACAATTATCTATGTAAGATGTTTTTCAAATTCCAAATGTACTCTGACACCATCATTTTAATTACCATTAGTACATCTATTTAAAAAAATGCTCTAGCTGTAATGCTAGAGGTTAAAAAATAAATATAAAATCATAATGCAAGTAAAATGTAAGATAGCGTTATCCAAAAACTTTTCTAACGCGACGCAAAAATTGTATATTAAATTGGCTTAGAATTAACACTAAAACAACCGAACAGTAAAGCCAACGGTATACATTGCTTTTTAATAATAACGAGACAGCATCTATTAAAACTTCCTACAATTCTTATTGTCACGTGTACATCATTAAAGAAGTACATCCGAAAATTTTTGATGAAAACATTTTTACGACTTCAATAATTACAAAAGAAAAAACTAGGGAGCAGTGAAAATGATTGGTTTGGTAGTTCTAGTGTTAATTATAGACAGGGTCTTGATGAAGAAAGAGTTCGTTTACGGTTGCACAACATCGCGAAGTTTTCCTACACGCGAAATCACTCTAGCAGCGAGCAGAATTAGATTTGAAACGAGAGTAGAATGGAGATCGAGGAACGTGTCATGTTGGTCGGTATCCGTGAAGCGTTCGCGATCGGTTGTTTGAACAGAGGAGAGCTCGTAAAGACTTTCGTGCGTGATATATCTGGCCGAGAACGAAATTGACTCTTAATTGCAGCGGCGCCACGCGGGCATGAATAATTGGCGGCGTCAGGGACGAATTCGACGACGGATAATGCAGCAATCCCCGAATCGTTGCGTATCATTTATTCAGCGGCCCGTAGCCACCGGTAGCCGAAGCTGCGGATTTGCAAATTGTATTAACCCGAACGCGAGAAAAAAAGTCACCCCCTCGCTCCCGTCGCGGGGGGATCAAAGCGCGGTGATTTTCATTCGCTGTCTAGAACCCTACCGCGATTTTCCTCCCCCACGTACCTTCTCGCAATCGTTGATTTAACCCGTTGATTAACTAGCGCCGTTCTTTGTCACGATTCGGTTACGCATGTAAGAGTATGACGCTTACGGTTCTGCACGTATTGCAACTATAATTTTATATTTTTCGTTCATTGCTTGCATTTTTTAATACCTCCTGACATAAAGGAACCTACATATTATGCATACTCTTATCTCCCATTTTTTTATGGCTGTCTACTTTTGCAAGAACATTGTAGCTCGAAGAGAGTACATACTTCAATTGCCATTCTGCATTTTTGTTTAACACTAGAACTACCAAACCAGTCGTTTTGACTGGTCCCCAGTTTCTTCTTTTGCAATTATTGAAATTATAAAAATGGTTTAATCAGAAATTTTTGGATGTACTTCTTTAACACTTTGACTGCCATGTCACCCATATGTGGATGACGGAATTATTTGTACGGTTTCTAATTAAATTTTTACGTTAATATATTCATTTGCACCGAAGTTGATGGTTGTACAGAAAGTGCAAGAAGGTAGGGCGAGCACATTGCGGCATACATTTTATTTTTCCCATTTTTATTTCAGTCAATATCTCATTTCGTTTTTTTAGAAATTTTGTGGCTGCTAGTTTGGCAGTCAAAGTGTTAATGACGTACGCATGACAATAAGAATTATATGAAGTTTTAATAGTTGCAATCTCGTTATTATTACATAGCAATGTGTATCTTTGGATTTATTGTTCGGTAGTTCTAGTATTAATTGTTTCCAACGGTTACAACATTGACAACTGCTTAGCAATGTAAAGGAAATATATGTTACACGTATTATAATTACAATTATATATTTTTCAGTGATTGTTTGTAATCAGTTTGTGACGTAAAGACAGTATAATCTCTTCGAAATAGTTCATCATACATTTCTGGTAATTTCTCTGACAAGTTCCAAGAAAACTGTAACAAAATGTGCTTTGTACATTGAAATTTGTAAAATTCGGTTCTATTGCATAATTTCATTTATTAGATGTGAGTAGAATTATTGGTAGAATTACATTGAAAGCAACCAATGATTAATCTTACCGTTATTATTATTATGCAATTATCACCTTTGGTATTAATGTGAACACTTAACCCTCTACGGGCCGAAATTTTTTCTTAAATATAAACAAATGTACGCAACGGAAAATCAACAATTACAAACTTATATATGCAGATTAAAAGAAATTTACTAGTTTAAACAATCTCATTATAATTTGTAACTCTGTAACTTTGCAGTAACAACAGCTTACGATGTTTGCACTTCGGTGCATAAAAGCTTAAGCGTGAGATTCTATGAAACAGTTTACACTTAGCGTTAGTGATAGATGTACGTTGCATTTGGAACATTTTATTTTGGGAAACCCTTTGTTGGATCACACTGCAGTGCATATGTATTGGTATAGTCAACTATATCACTTATAATTTCAAACAGTTATATATATAATATAAAAAATATATATATTAGTTATATATATTTTATTATATATTAGTTATATTTTAAATAGTTATATATATTTTCAAATAATTTTCAAATAGTTCTCGAAAATGGGTCACAGAAGAGTAGGGTCTTTTAGGGACTTTTCCTTAGCCGATGATGATTCGGTACTAAATTCATCGTAACTGTCAATAATATTTATGCGTCTTCGGGTAAATACTACTGGGTGATCTTCATCGGACTCAGAATGTAATAAAGAATCTTCAGATCTATTACCGCTAATGCGTCTAATTCTACTTCCTCTATTACTTTTATGTAATTATGTATCCATATTTTGGATATATGATATATAACTCTGAAAATATTAGGGAAACCGGAAAGTAATGTCGTCTTTTCTTTTACATATTTTGTAAAACTTCCGAAATGGAACCTTCGAAAGGGGTTGTATTAGGGGGACCGGAAAGTAATGTCGTTTCTGCGCATGTCGCCATTCTTTTATCATTTATCAGCTCGTTGTATACTACAAAGTACACAAAATATGTAAAAGAAAAGACGACATTACTTCCCGGTCTCCCTAATAGAAGAAAACACCAGCATTACCCTAAATATTCCAAAATCTATCACAGTAGCCTACTGTAACCTGAAAGTCACAAAACTGTATCATACGCAAATAGTAACAAAATGATTATTGAAATTGCAAACAAATAAGTTGTTACTGATATGCAAATCCAAAGCTATTATGTACGCTTTGTTTTGTTTAATAGATAGAATAGAATAGAATAGATAGAAACACAAATAATGTAAATTGCACAAGATGGTTCCGTTGGTTTCTATCTGCAGACAACTTCCACAGCATTTACTTTAATGTTTTAGCTTGACGGTGCTGCCAACCGTTATCAATATTGTTATTTGATACCTCAGAGACATTATATAATTTAAATTGAGTATGAAATATGGATTCATTATCACCTATTAAAGAAATAAAAATTCTTGATATTTCTCAAATTTTTATTCATTTGTTTACAGCTAATAAATAACATTTAAATTATTTAGAATGTATTTGTATTCCTTTCTGACTTTTATTTTTGCGATATCAATAGTATGCAAAAAGTAATAACGTATCTATATCTTTAAAAAATTCAGAAAACAATAAAAAATAAATAATTGTGCTGATAAAGACATACGCTATGCCTATACACATTGATCCATTAATCGATTCTTAAACAAATAATATTTTCAATTATTCTTGTACAATAGATATTTTGTCTTAGAACATTAATTTTGTTAGAATCTACTTTCTCTCTTTCTCAAAAATTGTACGCATGGTTATTTCTTAACGTGGCCCAGGTACCATACGCAAACAAAATATTGTTACGACGATTGTCTATAGGGAGTCGTCATAATAAACAATTACGTCATGGCGAAAACAACCCTTAAGAGAATAGTAGAAGATAATGATTGTCAGGGAACTATTGTACCTACAGACAATCGAGTGGAGTCGAAGTTTGCCTGTCGAACAGACTGGACAGCGAATTCGATCACATTTATCCAAATTGTGTTTTTGCTGCAAGTAGTCATTGAAGTATAAATTAATAATTATGAAATAAACGAGATGCCGCGTCGTTCGCCGCACGAAGAACACAAAACGGGCAACAATATGTATCCGATGTGATAGAAAATATGTTGCAAATGTATAAAACAATCTTCTTCGGAGTTCTATTGTTCTTAGTGGTCAATGTTTATGATCGGTTGGCCAATAAGAAAAATGCAATTACCTCTTATCTTTCTGTTTGTGTACGTATCTTCAATATTTTTAGCGAATCACAGACTTTGACGTTTCCTAAACTCCCAACGTGTTATGCATCTCTTTAAAGCTTTAGAAGTATATGCACAATGCACTTTTACGATACTCTACATCGACTCGAAGTTCATGCCCGTGGTTTCAGCAATAAACCAAACTTTCTACACTAATCTTACACCTACATCGTGTAACCTCGACCCAAAACGATTAATCAGAAACAACTATTAAAAAATATCACTTACAGACGACCACTCGTACACTCGGCGACAAAACTGTAAGACATATACGGGAATCAATAAAAAGTGTATTATGAATGGAATTTTGTTCTTCTTCATTTCTAATATTATTATTTATATCATATAGTAACACTTTTAATTATCTTACGCCTTTCTTAAAGCTACGGTTTAAAAGACTTCAGTAGTCAATGAAACTACACTCTTGTGGCTGTGACAACGATAGGACATGTACCACGTTTTAGAATTAATTTAATTATGAACTTTTTTATGGAATGAGATTATTAAACTTGATAAATATTTACGCATTTAACTCAATTTGATATATTAGTTGTAAACTGGTATAACTAAAGAAAACGATCAATTATAGCCATCTTTATAAAACTCTCCTTCATCCGCACTTTTTAAAATGGAGAATCAAATTAAATTCATAAATTTTTGTTTTACTCATTATGTTTCTTTCTCATTCTACCCACATCCATCCTCACAATTTTATTTTACTTTATATTAATAATATATAGCGCCACCTTTATTTTATACGATTTCCAACATTTTTTTCGCGTTATAGGTTTCCATTTTTCTTCTGCACACATCTTCAAATTTTCGGTGATATTCAATTGTTTCCCTTTTAAGTCTACTCCTGTAGCTAAGATCCTGTAATGATTCTCAATTTTATTTAGGTCGAGGCCTTATTAATTAGTCGTGTATAATATATATATATATATTTAATTTTGAATGAAATAAACCTAATATAAATTAGCTCCCAATATCTGATTTATCGTTCAAATCGTTGCATCTCTGTTTTACAAATTATATTATATTATTATATATTAAAGCTTCTCTATTTTACAAATTATAACAGTAATAATTTACACACCTGGGGCAATATAAAATAAGGCGTTTATTGCCAGAAAAGATTCTTCATTTTATACTTTAATCTGGCCTCTTTACAGTGACTTCTGTGACTGGTGGTTTACTTAACATTTTACGTCTTTTCAGATAGTTAAAATTCCGTACAAACTTTTGAACTGTCGTAATGCTACATGCCGCTGTAGCTTCAGCTGCTATTTGCCTGGCCGTTGACGAAGAACTAATTGCAAAATTATAATATTTCACACCCTTCCTGAGCAGTTATGACATTGCAACGACCATCTGGTTATTCTTTTAACGTAATTTTCAGTATTTTTCAAATAATTGTAAATCAAACATGGCATGTTACTAATATTTGTGCAATATACTTCATCAACCTTATCGCTCAAATGTGATTGGTATAAATGTTTTGCAAAGATTACAAATCCAAATTTATTCAAATTCTTGTAACTTGTACAATAATATATGCTTCAGCAAAGACATTTATTTCATGACTTCCAATGGAAGCACATCTGTAATTTCAATAATTATAAAATAAAAAATGTGAAACCGATCATTTAACCGGTCGTGGTATAATCAAGAGGACTTTAGTTTCATTTGGCTTTATTCCCTGGGGCAATTTTAACTTTTTATAATGTTATATATTTATCTAAATAATCACACATCAACAATATAAATAGAAAGTTGTAAATAGAAATCGCGATTTGTTAATTGACTGTATCAATTCACTTTGTTTGTTCAACAAAGTCGATTTTATACATTTTTTGCAGCAACAACAGCGTATTTACATTTCTTACTGAAATTCTTCGAATATTGTATATTACGAATTGAATACGTAGCTTTAAATAAAGCGCAGAATCGTGTATGTAGCCTTACTACACGCAGTAAACGATACCATTAGATCGAAGGAAGAAGAAAATTCATACTGAAAAAAGCTTTTCGTTAACGTTCTTACATGTCTTATAGTTTTATCACGGTTTATAAAAGTACACAAACCAGTGTCGCTGCAAACGGCGATAACGTTTCGTCTACTCATAGAGTACAACAGCAGAAGATCACAGGCACAGGGGTAGGGGTTGCGATGGGAGACATCGTCCCGTTTATACGGGAAAATGCGCACACATGGGGCGGAATGGGGCGGGAGAGGGGAACGCAGACACGCCCCTGGCTCGCAAAGGTGCACAGAGTAGGAAAAGGTTAAGGGAAGAGAGGCCTTGGAAAAAAGAAGCGGAGGCAAAAGGGAGCAGAGAAAGGTGGATTCAGAGTGTTCCTTATATCGGTACCCCTGGAGGCTCTCCTCGCTCCCCTCTCCGCTGCCCGTCCGGCCCTCTGCGCCCCATACCATCCCCCACTTTCGACCTCGAGGCTCCTGTTTTACGCTTTTCGACTTTTTCAAGATTTATCCCTGCCGCTTCCTCGCTAAATCGCTTTCCGGGCGAAATTTACGGTCGGGCAATAATACAGGAGCACCGTGCTACCCGAGCGTGTGTGGGCGTAAGGGGGTAGGAAGGATACCAAACGTGGGTGGAAGAGGAAGCTCCACCCGGTCGAGTAACAGTAAGGGAGCCTACATACATTCCCAGCACGTCCCCGGCTTCTTCTCTACCTGACTGACTGCTTCCACCTCTTCCTCGAGCATTTTCTTTACGATCATCCTCCACCCCCTACGACGCGCCTCGGCTACCCTGGACCAACCATTTTCCTGGTCGGAGCAATTTATATCTTGTCTTCGACGCCTTGTTGGCAGTCATTGTTCTTGACCATCTCGGGGAGAATCGACGGCTTGGATTGGATTAACACGTTCACTGTCTATGCATTCAACATCCCTCATAACATAAGAATGCTAAGTTTAATCTTTCATCTAGGACTGATGAGTTAACTTTACGTTTGCTGTTCTTTATCAATGATTTTTCATTTTACACTTAGTTCAATAAATAATTCTTTCACTCTCTTTCACTCGTTTAGCGTCACTCAAAATATTAGAATGCTAAATTTAACCTTTCAGCTGGGGTTCTTGAGTTAACTATACGTTTGCTGTTATTTGTTAACGATTTGTCATTTCTCTTTACTTCGACAAACAATTCTTTCACTCTCTTTCACTTGTTTAGCGTCTCGTAGAACAATGGAATCCTAATTTTTACTGTTTTGTTGAGATTGATTAGCTAATTTTACGTTTGCTGTTATTTTTCATCGGTTTTATATTCTCCCCTCACTTCAACAAATAATTCTTTCACTCTCTTCACTCATTTAGTGTTGGAATTATGGAGTCTAAATACAAATAACTCTTTATAGTTTTGTATTTAGAATCTTTAGAGTCTAAATGCAAATTTCTCTTTATTTCAACAAACAATTCTTTTATTTTATTGTGTTATAATATTCAAATTAGTATAAATTACGTCGTACTTGTTGTTGCGACGACAACACCTAAGGTTGCACATGCCTCGCCGTGCCTCCAAGAAATTAGCTGGTATACCCGAGAGAGTTGCAATAAACCATTTAAGTCGACTCCGAGAAGAAACCGACCATTTTACAAGCACCGTACGCGGACAGTTTTTACGAAACGACGAACAAACAACCAACAATAAATCACGATATTACTTCACTGACAGTTTTCCACTAATTTATGTATACTTCTTCTGTCATTCCTGCAACCAATTAAAAAACGCTGTATTCCTCGACCTCAAACCACCCTTAACCAATCACTGCAAAACCAAGGCGAACAAAACAGGACAAGACTCAGATAGACGTTCAAGAACGCGAACAAGCGCGAACAACCAGAAGTTTAACATCATACCAAAGTGCGAACAACCAGAAGTTTGAGATCATCCGATAGCGCGTACAACCACAAGTTCAAGACCCAGAAATGGCGAACATCCAAGAAGTTGAACATCACAGAAATCACGAGCAATCAAGGAACAAAATTTCAGCTCACAGCGCGAACATCTAGAATTTCGCACAATCACGAAAACGCGAACAAGACAGTCATTCAGAAATCGCGGAAGCCGCCGAAATCGCAAGCATCGTAACTTAGTGTAATAAAGTGTAGATAGGTGTTCATTCCGTGTAGTTTATTACGTGACCCGGGTGCTCGGTGTCATTTTACGCATACTAAAAAGAAGGTACCACCACCATGTTACCTTCGTATATACTTGTTAATTCCGGCAAGATTATTGTTATTGACTTGACTTAGAAAAGTATTAAAAAGCTCTATAAATCTTCGCGCAACAGAACCATTGATGCGATTGAATGCAAAAAAGGCACAGCAAAATATTAAATACAATATTTCATTTCCAAAGCTGATACATCAGGGCCTTATACACGGGTACTATCGTTCTGTCTTATTAAACTTTCCAAAAATGTTATTTTTGTCCAATTTATCTGAACAGGTTTACCTACAATCAAATTTGATTTTACTTAGACAGGAGGTCCTAGGCTTAAATCTTAGCACTCGAATTTAAAACAATTTTTACAACACCATACACACATACTGCGAAACGTATGGAATGTCCGAATATTTTTGCGACGTCAAAATTGAGCATTATTTTGTTTAACATTGATTAACGCGAAAAGTGTAAAAATTAAATAAATAAAAACTATGTTTCTAGCATTTTAAATAAGTGTTTTTTGTCATTACAAAACGACGAATTCTTTAAGTCTATTAGCAGTGGGGATATAGAGCAAAAACTTCTCAAGTATCATGGTGTCCGAATATTAACCCTTAGCACTCCAATGGCTCCTCTGAGGCGACACTGAAAATTGTCAGACTATTATACAGAACAATTTGAACATTACAAATGTTTGTAATTAAGAAGTTAGTAAAAATTGAATTATTACCGTACGATCGACAGTAACAAATTTGACATGCACGAAAGGAAATGAACCACGTGCAGTTAGAAATTAAAATTGCTTGGAGTGCAAAGGGTTAACGCCGGCCACTGTAGCATTTAACATGTTAAGAGTATTAAAAGTTTGAGGCAAATACACTATTTGGTAACGTCAACCCTTTTTCTGCAGAAATTCTAAGAAAATGTTAGAACGCAGATTTTTTTATCGATTAACAAAATAAAATTGTTCCACAGAAGACGATAATGATAACAATAATTTCGCGTTCACCATAGTAGTTACTGCAGTATTTTATTGTAATGTTTATTACAATATTTAGCATTAAATTCTTGGAAGGTTGTCAGAAAAAAATGTAACAACTATAACATATGTAGTAAATATTAACGTACGCAATTTAATGGGAGTGTATATAATGTTTTCTTATAAACAATTATGTTTTGCTATGATAAACGCTTTCTGATTCCCAGTGTTGGAAATCATTTGTCCATCCTCTAATGTTGTTTCGTTTGAATATTTTTAAGTGTCTATAGTGTTATAGAACTATAATGGTATATTGGGTTTATATATATACATAAATTTGTATATAATGGTATATAACTATAATGTTATAGGTATACTACAGTTAAGAGCAAAACTGAACACGCCTACGGAATTTTTGTGTAAATAATGTTTTATTCAATGTTTGCATGTACAATACAAAATAAACGAAATATACAGTATTAAGTACAATGCTTTAACTGTCCAAAAAATTTGCAACGATCTTGATATCCTTATTATTTTGATACATACAAATTTTTTTGTGTAGTCGGTTTTGCACCATAAAGCATTTATAAATACACATTTGAGTTTTATCTAGATTTGATACTTCGTTCATAAACTTTTGTTCTTGATGGTGCGTTGAATGCGTTTAGCCATACTTAAAATTATATTTTCGCAATGTTGTGGAGTAATTGAATACCATTGTGCCTGTACTCTTTCCCAAAAATCGTTTGTTGTCGCTGGCGGAGCATTACAATCATTCGCTAGTTTCGTTTTTAAATATGTCCAAACATTCTCAATACGATTTAAATCTGGGCTTTGAGCTGGCCATGTTATCGTTTGAAATGGTTGATCATCGAACCAATTTTTCACACTCCTCGCAGAATGTGCGGTAGCATTGTCATGTTGGAAAATGACATCACTGGCATATTGTCAACTGTGTCTAGCAAATTCTTTTCTAAAATGTTCTTGTAAGTGTACCGATTCATCGCACTATCATTTCGATATAGTGGACCTACACCATACGCCTTAATGCAATCCCATATCATAATTGAAACACCTCCAAATTTAACTGTTTGCTTAACACGACGCGGTTTAAGTGATTCACCTTTTCTTTTTCAACACCATCAACGACCATCCGACAAAATTCAATTAATTCTACACTCATCTGAAAAGATTACGTTCTTCCATTGTTCAATGTTCCACCTTATATATATTTTTGCAAAGCTCAAACGGGCTTTTATATTCTTCTTTGAAAGAGCAGGTTTCTTTTTCTCTCTATTGATATAAAATTAGCTTCTTTTAGTGATCCTCGAGCAGTCCATTTGCCTATTTTCTTTTCAACATCGCTTTCCACCAGCTTTGCAACCATTGATGCCGTCGTCACGACTTCTGAAGTAATATACTTTGTTAATCGCCGTTTGTCCTGACAAGATAATAATTTTGAATAATCTCCAAAAGATGTAGAAACGTCATTGCAATATCGTTTCCGTATTTTAAGCACTACTGTCTGACTAACATCAAACCTCCTAGCAATTTTTCGCGTCGATAAGCCAGATTTTAACTGGAAAACGATATTATCCTTCACAGTTTTAGATAATGGCTTCATGGCAGAATGTTAATACGTATCACTCCACAAACAGCAATGAACTAACTGCTGGAGTACTCCCGGTGACAGATACTGCCGGGCATTGTTTAAAAAAATTGTGTTTACAGTTCGTAGCAATAACAGTTCTAACGCGGTGCAGAACCGACTACACGAAAACAATTTGTATGTATCAAAATAATGAAGATATTATGATCGTTGAAAATTTTTGTGAAAGTTAAAACATTGTACTTAATACTGTATATTTCGTTTCTCTTGTATTCTACGTATAAACAATGAATAAAATATTATTTACGCAAAAATTCCGTACGTGTGTTCAGTTTTGCTCTTAACTGTATTATATTGAACGAATCTGCATGTTCAGTCCATGTAAGAATGAACAGTAACTCGGTAATAAATGTCAAATGTTTTGTCATTGCAATTACAAAGGTAATTTGTTAGATTGTATAATTTTCAGAAATGACATTCAATATCAATTAGGTCCACTTGGGATACATCGTCTGTATAGTGAGGGTAGGCTGAGGATATGGTGGTGCAAATTTGGCTTATTCCCCTCCGTAGCTCATTATGCCACGTTTACAAGCTATCCCCACCGCGTAACTTCCGTTGAGCTCGCACAACTTAATCAAGTGTAGTCTCTTCGAAATAGGTCATCGTTAGTTTC
The DNA here is from genome assembly GCA_028453745.1 of Agapostemon virescens. Lineage (NCBI taxonomy): Eukaryota > Metazoa > Arthropoda > Insecta > Hymenoptera > Halictidae > Agapostemon > Agapostemon virescens. Next base: position 14,608,888 of record CM052088.1, read on the forward strand.
TGGCAATTTCTCTCGCAAGTGCCAGGAAAACTGTGACATAGTGTGCTCTTTCCATTAACGAAATCCGAAAAACTAGTTTCATTGCACGATTTAACGCATGAGCTGCAAGTACAATTGCTGCTGGACTTACATTGAAAGTAAAGAATGATTAATCTTATCTTTAACGTGACAATTATTGTTTTCTGTATCAACTTGATTATTATAACTATTGAAATGAAATAAATTGTTAAGAATTTATATTTATTAGACATGTAATAGTCGTCGCTACGTTACGAACCTTCGTGCGTGTATGGTAAGCGTGAATTTGTGAAATACAGGACAACGTGTATATGGACAGAAATTAATGTTATTTCAATTTTATATTTAACAGTGGAAATGCTAACTTTCAGTCAATCAACAAAATTGGTTGTTATTTCAGTTTTCATTGAGTTTAGACTAAAATGAGAATTCGTATAAAGATTTGCGGTTTATTTATTAAATTCTCTTTTACATATTTAATAACACGTTACCATAGAAATAATAATTCTTTGTCTTTCGACTTTTGTGCAAATCTACGGTAAATAAGAAAAACCGCTCGTTCGTCCATATTCATTTCTTTTAAAACGCGGAACCAAATGCACTTCATACATTTTTCTTTCACTCATTCTGATTCTTTTATTCTCTCCACACATGTCCACACAATTTTATTTCACCTTACATTAATAATTAGGGCGAACAGCACCTAATTTCAGACAATCTTTACAATTAATAAGTTTGACGAACCGTTCCACAAGCTGTAAAGAAATAACAGCAAACAAAGTAAGCAAAGTAAGTAAATAAATAAAACAGAAAATGAATTAGGATATACTTCAAATACTATTGCTACATTCTTTCATAAATAAACTTAGAGACAATGTATTCAAGTTTCAAGGATGCAAATATTAATTCGTGATTGGTATTTAACTCTTTGCACTCCAAACAATTTGAATTCCTAACTTCAACGTATTTTTCCGTCCCAGAAGAATTCTGTGTTACTATTAATCGTACACGCAACACTTTAATTTTTACAAACTACTTAACACTTTACCGACCGGAAGCCTATGAATAGGGCATTCCATAATTGCACTGTAACGAAATGAAGCTTAAAAAATTGCTTTTACGTTGTAATTTGTAGCGAAATAATTAGATCACGTTAGCGAGGACGTCTTGTTGATTTACAATAAAAATTACTTTCAGCGTTGAGAGATTCATTAAAAAGTTTTCAGTCCTGTACAATTATGGACCTTGAACATTTTTTAAATAATCAACAGTCGGTAAAGTGTTAAATACAAACATTGTAATGTAACAATTGTTTTA
>CM052088.1:14622722-14634543 GCA_028453745.1 Agapostemon virescens
CAGAGTCACCACATGTTCTTGCGCCTCAAACGTGGGTTCAGTTTACGATTATTCGAGAAAGTAAAAATCATTAGCGATTTTACTATCTACCAACAAAAATATTTAAATAATTTCAAAGAAAAACACTCTGCTTGCTCAACGCGATTCCAGGGTCCGCACATTTTTGGGTGCTCCAGAAACACTTTATACGATGCATATATGCACTTTTTTAATTCGCATTTGGTATTATATTCTCATAAGGTATTTTTAAATATTACTATATATTTTTTATACATCTATTTATTATGTAGTCTTATTTATATTTTAACTATTATTTATTTTAAACATTTGAGTAACGCGTTAGAGTATGATATCTAGTGAAGCATCTCCTCTGTGCAATGGTTTTTGGCACAATTCGCAACTATATCTAGTTTCGCGCCTTTCTCCACTGGACAAGTAGACTTTACATTTTTTTGTTAGCAATTTCTTTTTGCCTTTGCCTATTATTAGAGAGTTTGTTACCCTGGTAACGTAACAAGAAAATCTATTGTGAGTTCCTTAAGGTATCGATTCAGTCGAAAAAAAACATGAAAACGAGATATCTCGTCACTCGGTTACAACGTTCGGCTTGCTGCAGACGAGATATCTCGTCAGCTGTACGTAATGTATTAACGTAGGAATTATTCCAAACACCAGCGATATAACTTTTTTGTTCGAATAACTTTCTAATGACACTTTTATCAACATATTTATGACATTTTGATGATTAACATAATACCAAAAACGAATCAATTTCGATCGTTTTCATTTGATTATTTCATGACACGGTCGAACCTCGATTAATCAACAGACCTTAGTGTTTGGATAATAGAATAGTTACCAAGCTGCAGCGCTAGATTAAACTTTTACCGACTAGTATAATAAATCGTATTGTATATGAAACGCTTTAGATTGAGCTGTTCACACATGAAACATGTATTCGAATCATGGAGAATTCAGATATTATTGGTTTCGATGATCGAGACTCTACTGAACAGTCAACGGAACAAGCAATATGTTTCGAATAATGTCGTATTTGGACTCATTTTAATCAGAAAAATGTTGCAAATATATTGTTACTTGTTTCACAGAAAAATTGGCAAACACGAAACAGTATTTCCCTTTGAATTAGTATTATCTTGGTAATATACAGGGTGAGGCAGTAACTATTGCCATCTACAATAACTCTGAAAGTATGGTAATAGCAGGAAAGTTTTCCATACAAAAGATGTATGGGAGAACAGGGGCTGTAATATGGCGTTAATCTTGTTTTCCTAAATGGGGTCGCTATAGAGATGTGAAGGTCACCTTTGTTTAATTAAATAGATTGCTATGTATCGGTGCCTGTTTTCTGATAGCTGCTATTGAGACGAATCTAACGAAACATTAAGGTCTTTGAAGGTCAGCAAAGGTCATTTATTTACATTTATTTTTATTTAAAGGTCATTTAAGACAAAAAGGTGCAATAAACTTGCATATACAGAAGGTGTTCAAAGTAATTGCCATTGGTATTAATGCAATACTGCGATCTTCTTATCACGGATTGAGTAGTATTTCTTATCACTTCGGCACATATGGGATCACATGCTGTAACAATTCTCTCTCGCATATCTTCAGGCGTAGTTAGGATGTCTTTATAAACAACATCTTTTAAAAATCACCACTAGTCAAAATCCAGAGACGTTAAGTCTGGCAAACTATATATATATGTTTATTTATAATACAATCTCATTAATATCTCGGAAACTATACAAGTCTACGACATATATGCATAGAAAAGAATTGTGCAAAATGTCTTTTCACGAGTTTTTAACGTACGTGCATCATACAATGAATTTTGTACATGCTAAAGTCATCGAAATCAGAGAGGACATATCCTTTATGAATTTCATGAGAATATTAAATAGTCAGAGGAAGTATAATTGCCGACGTAAATCTTTTTTAACTCTAAATCTACCGAGCTTTAAAAGTAACTCATATATGTTGCTTTATAAAAATGACATGGTTAAATTTATTAGAATAGTGTGCAGCGGGTATTATATTACGTCCTCGACTAAATGTATTTATTCAACCGTTTCTCACGAGAGCATGTTCATAATTTCAATACTGATAAAATAAAGAATCTGGACCCAGTCTTTTGACCAGTGATGGTAGGTTTAGTGTTTTTGGATTTACGATTTTAAAGAAGAACATAGTGATTCCCACCGCTTGTCAGTTTCAGAATACGTTGCATTGATTTCAAATATCGTTATTTGAAAATTTAATAAGATATAAATATACAAGCTTCACAATTCCATTTTTGGAAACTCGAAAATTGAATTCATTCTTTATTGCAAGCAAGTACATTAGACATGAATCTTAAAACTCACAAAGTTGAAAAATTTTCGAAAATATCAATTACATCTAATCGTTGTTATGTTTTACACTGTTTCCATTATTTTCTAAAGAAATGCTTCCAAAACTCAAAGACCCTTACAAATAAATAATATACAGGATGAGGCACTAACTATTGCCACCTACAATAACTTCGAAAGTATAATAGTAGCAGAAAAGTTTTCGAAACAAAAGATGCATTGGACAACGAGGGCTGTAATAAGGCGCTAATCTTTTTTACCTAAATGGAGTCGCTATAAAGATGTAAAGGTCAGCTTTGTTTCTTTAAATAGAATGCTATATTTTGGTACATATTTTCTAATAGCGGTTGTTGATACCAATCCAATAAGGTCAACATTAAAGTCTTTGAAGGTCAGCAAAGGTCATTTGTGACAAAAAAGGCGAAATAAACTTGTATTGCAACACGAAGAACAACTTCTCTGGTTTGCACCAGATTCCCTTGCGATTTGGTGCGAACTAACACAAAGATCTCGAACCATAGTAGCAAGAATATCAATTTCAGTTTCTTCATTAGTTATTGGCTTCTGCCGGTTCTTTCTCTGATAGGCTAAGGATCCACTTGCTTTCTATTTATCATACAAATATTTAAATGTACGGCGTGTAAGGTGGAAACGTTGAGGATATCTTTCAGCGTATAAATCTCTAGCTCTCACTGAATTTTGCTGGCATTCTCCGTAAATGAGAAGCATATCGGTTCGTTGGATTCGTCACAATAATTGCTATCAGAAAACACGTACCAAACCATAGTATTCTGTTTAAAAAAAAAAACAAAGGTGATCTTTACATCTCTGTAGCGAGTCCACCTAGCATAAAAAGATTAACGTCATATAACAACCCCAGTTGTACCATGCATCTATGTTTCCAAAACATTTTTGCTACTATCATACTTTCGGAGTTATTGTAGGTGGCAATAGTTACTGCCTCCCCCATATATCTCTAATCTGAAGTAGTTACTTTAATGTCAGAGAATGTAACGAATATCACTGAATATTTATGAAGTCAATTGCCGTTTGTATGTATATCAATGGACGCATTCCTGTACTTTCTCCATACCCATATAATAAGATAGCATTATAATAAATGTCTGAAAGTATTTATGAATTTTCTTCAAAATTTTTTACTTCTGAATGATTCCACGTGATACTCCTCGAGCGAAATAGAAAAAGAGAGAATAGTTTATCTGAGTTGTGGAAAAAAAACAAAGGCAAATTATGAGCGTTATTAACAGATCGCAGCGTGTTGAAAAGATTTTCTGAAAGCTTAAAATTGTAAGCTACGGTAAAAACATTGTTATTGAAGATGGCAATAGTTCAACCTGTATAAAATTCTGTATTGCGTTATACTTCTCGACAACCGAGCTTCGAGGCGGACTAATATTTTCACAAATATCGTGTAGATTTCTCTCACAGATATCGAAAAATTACGGTATAAAAGTTACGGCAGTGCGGTGTAACCGAAAAGTAGCGAATCTTGGTATCACCATCTATTCGAATGAAATCGTTCTGATTGTTCGATGGCCGTAACGTGGAGCAAGAGAGGGGGGGAGGTAATATTGTGGTATTTTTGCGTATGTTTCTTTGGCAGTGGATGCGTCGAACAGAAACAGTAGTTTGAGGCAGTAAAACTCATCAAAAGACATTTTGGACAACTTTTTTCTATGCATATACGTCGTAGACTTGTATAGTTTCCGAGATGTTCATGAGATTGTATTATAAATAATTTGTTTCATAAATAAATATATATATAGTTCGCCAGACTTGACGCCTTTGGATTTTAGCTAGTGGTGATTTTTAAAAGATATTGTTTATAAAGACATTCCAACTATGCCTGAAGATATGCGAGAGAGAATTGTTGCAGCACGTGATCTGATAAGTGCCGAAGTGAAAAGAAATATTATTCAATCCGTGATAAGAAGATCGCAGCATTGCATTAATACCAATGGCAATCATTTTGAACACCTTTTGTAAATACAGGTTTATTGCGCTTTTTTTGTTATAAAATACCTTTGTTGACCTTCAAAGACCTTAATGTTACACCTTGCTAGCATTCTATTTAAAAAAAAAACAAAGGTGACCTTCACATCTTTATAATGACTCCACCTAGGATAACAAGACTAACGCCACATTACAGCCCCTGTTCTCCCATGCATCTTTTGTTTGCAAACTTTCCTGCTACTATCATACTTTCAGAATTATTGTAGATGGCAATAGTTCACCCTGTATAAAATTCTGTATTGGGTTATACTTCTCGACAACCGAGCTTCGAGGCAAACTAAAATTTTTTTAGACAAATTATTAGTTTAGATGAATTGTTCTACTGAAATCAAATTCGCCTAATTTTCACAACAACAACAGTTTATTTACAGACAACAAAAAAATACCAAAAACATAACAATAACAAAAGAACGAACTGACATCGATACGTCGGTGCTACTCTGCGGATGAACGACTAGCTTCAGTCATCCTTCAAAATTTCAGAACAAGGAAACTTGTAGGGTGAGGGATTGACTTTTCTACAAGGGGTCTGCTGCAATTTTCACAAATATCGAGTAGATTTCTCTCACAGATATCGAAACATTACGGTGTAAAAGTTACGGCGCTGCAGTGTGACCGAAAAATAGCGAATCTTGGTATCACGATCTATTGGAATGAAATCGCTGTGATTGTTCGACGGCCGTAACGTGGAGCAAGAGAGGGGGGGAAGTAATATTGTGGTATTTTTGCTTACGTTCCTTTAGCAGTGGATGCGTCGAACAGAAACAGTAGCTTGAGGCAGTAGCCGGTTCGTAGCTGTCTCTACTTCGCGACTATGTAACCGGAGAATCAATACGATCCTCCTCCTCGTTCGGTGCACCAATTGAGCTCGTTGAATCTGTGCCCCGAGCCACGCGGTTACGTATGCCCGGCCCGCACACAGGCTCTATCGCTCGTGTCTGTGCAGGGGTTGCGTGCACGCACACGCACGCCGAATTTCACGCAGACACACGCGCGGCCGACGATCCACTTGCGATCGATGAACGCAGCGGAGACGCACGGAGAGACGTACGCGTACCGCAGCCACCAAACAAACTCATCCGTGTAATTGGCAAATTGACAGATTAATTCAATCACAGCCAATGCTTCTTCGTCCCGGGCTCTCGTTCTCGTTTAGGCTCCCGTTAATCTATATTGCTCCATCGATGAAGAGCCGTTGCGGATGATTCTTATCAGGCCCAGCTCATATCTCCCGCTATACACCTATTCTTCTCGCCAACCTATTGCATCGGTTCTTTCTTTCCCCCGTTTTCTTTTCCTTTCGATTTTGGCAATCGGAAAATTTTTACGGTACGCGAGAGTATTTTCTTCTTTTTTCTTTTCTACTTGAACTTGCTACAAGTGTCTAAATAAGATTTATATATAGTTTTAATTTTATTTAATTGTTAGTTTACAAATTTAGTTGGATGATTTCAAATGTTTTCTTTTAGTTACATTTCATTTTACTTCCAGGGAAGGTTTGTGCAATTGTACGTTCTATTAATACATTTTTAAATGCATTTTAAAAAGCATTTTTATGCTACTTTACTGGTACACTCGTTATACACGTGTAATTGGATAACATTCAAATATCTTTATATAAAATATGTTTTTTTTAATTTGAATTTAGTTTAATTTCCAAGGAAGGTTCGTGCAATTGTACGCTCTATGAATACATTTTTAAATGTATTTTAAAAAGCATTTTCATACTACTTTACTGATACACTCGTTATACACGTGTAATTGGATAACATTCACATATCTTTATGTGGATCTGTTTCTTTTATTTGAATTTAATTTAATTTCCAAGGAAAGCTCGTGCAATTGTACGTTCTACTAATACATTTTTAAATGCATTTTAAAAAGCATTTTCATGCTACTTTACTGGTACACTCGTTATACACGTGTAATGTTAAAATATTTTTTTTTATTTTAGTTTACCTAATTTTCACGGAAAGAATGGTAATTGTACATACTTTGTGTATTTTTTTAGTTCTTAATTCATTTCTATATAAAAACCCTGATATTTTATAGAAGTTGCATTATACATTTTGAAAAATAGTTGCTTCAGTTATTTTAGCGATTTTAACAGCTCAATCGTTTTTTAAAAACATTTTTAATAACGTGAGTATTAATGTAAAATTTCAATTGAAATTGAGAAACGTTTGTTCAAAGAATGAGTTGTTCGAAACTATTTGTTTGTTGTATACGATGACTGTGTTGATTGGTAACGTATTGATTCGAATCATTGTATTTTAGTATTTCAAAAATAAACACAACAAACAAAGTATATTCTCCGAAAATATGTTGTACTTTTACGCGTTATTTATGTTAAGAATAATCAAGCTTCTTTCATAAAGATAATTCTTAAATTATTACTTATTTGTGACTATTACTTAACACTAATCGTACCACGTCCAGTCAAATGATCGGTTTCGCATTTTTCATTTTGTAATTCTTGATATTACAAAGATAGGTCTATTAAAAATAATTAAATATATTTTGTCATTCAAGTACGTGCTGTTGTATAAAATGTGAGAAATTTAAGTAACTTCAGTTTTGTAATTTTTATAAGGTAACATACACCAGTTACATTTTGTGCTCGTTACGGTTAGTGTTAAAAGATTATTATATTTTATATTTTAACCCTTTGCACTCCAAGCAATTTTAATTCCTAAATTGAGACATTTTTTGTTGTAGAATAATTACATTGTACGTAGCTCATTTCTTTTCGTGCATATCAAATTTGTTATTACTAATCGTGCGTGCAACACTTCATGTTTTACTAATTTCTTAAATACATACATTGTAATATAAAAATTGTTTTGAATAATAGTCTGATAATTTTTAGTGTCGCCTGACAGGAGCCATTGCAGCGCTAAGGGTTAAAAGTATAAATTAATTACTCGTTTTATGCATTTAATTTATGTGTTGCATTTTTTCATTTACTTATAATAGAATTATTAAAAAGTACAATATGTTAATCTCTACAGACTTATGTGTATTAAAAAATGCTGTTTTTGATAATTACTGTTCGAGCTGCATCAACTGAATAATATGTCTTTTTAATAAAACGCTTTTACCTGTTGATTATTGTTTATAATATATAACATGTTACGTTTAATAATATAATAACATATTTGTCCTAAAAAGTCATTATATGTCGAAGAAGTCGATAAATAAAACATCCTCGATATGAAATACATACGCATTTCTAATTTTATCAAGTTTGAAAATTGTTATATCATTCTACTGAGAAACGTTAATGCAAAGTTTAACTAATACTTAATAATACAAAAGCAAAGGTACGTGTTTACAACATTACGGCTTTTTGCAAATTTATAAAATATTGAAGTTTTTCTTTACGACATGAAAAATTAATTGAAATTTAATATAAATTCGTTCTATGTATAATTTAATCTCTGAAACTTTGGAAAAAGAAACAAAAATTTTATTTTTATGTTATTCTTTCAATGCTTATTCATGAAAATATAAATTTATATAAATTTCTACTGACTACTAATAATAAAACTAATGTAATTTATGGCTTATTGAAAGCATACAAGTTAGAATGGTGTAAAGTACAAATTTAGTTGCTTTTTAATTGAATGTTATTGTAAAAAGCCGATTGCGGATCTTTATGCAAACTGAAAATAATCCGCATCAATTACAAGGAGTTTCGTAAAAATTGATTTCTTTCCTTAATAATTTTAACCCTTTACACTCGAAGCTGTTTTAACTCCAACCCCAAGGTATTCTTTCTGACCTACAATATTTTCATTCTACACGATATATTTCATTTCATGCATACAAAATTTGTTAACTATTACTCGTCCTTGCAACGATTAAATTTTCACAAATTTCTTTGACACAAGCATAGCGATGTAAACATTGTTTTAAAAAGTGCTACAGCTATTTTTATTGTTGCCTGAGAATCACCGTTCGAGTGCAAAGGGTTAATAAGTTATAAATAATGTTTCAGCAATAGTCAATTAATTTTATGTTTCGACTACTCATTTTTTCATAAACGCTTACAATACGCAATCCTTTAATACAAAAACTAATTTAATAAGTAGACTATGAACGTTGGTAAGAAATGAAAGAAACAGGAACTCTAAATTTCCTTCTTCCCTTAATGCTTATAACAGGCCGAAAGTAATATGTTGACGTTTTACTTCTCTTAAACATTTTACTGTTCCAAATTGAAGCTACCGATTTTTGTTGTAAAACATAAAATCTGCAGTTTATTAACACTAGAACTATCAAACCAGTCATTGTAACTGGTCACTAGTTTTTTCTTTCGTAATTACCGAAGTTATAAAAATGTTTTCATCAGAAATTTTCGAATCTACTTCTTTAATAACGTATATCTTACAATAATTATAGGAAGTTTTAATAGATGCAGTCTCGTTATTATTACAAAGCAGTGTTTGACGCGCCGAAAATGTGAGGCCCACTAACAATTGCAAAATATATTTATTCCTGTAGCAAAATACAACTATGACGGTTATACATGTTGAATAGGAAGTGTCTTTGACAACGTAAATAATACTTATGAAAGATTTGTCGCCTACATAGGCTAAATGGACGCCACAAAAGAATTCGAACGTCAAATCTTATAAACAAAATAATACTAGAATTTGACAAATTGTAAACATTCTTTCGGTTGATGTTACACACTTCTCATATTCAGTATAGCAAGCGTTAACAAGAGTGTAAATTTGTGTTAGTAATGTGTGCAAAAAAGTCCGAAACTAGCATCACTGATAAAAAACTGATAATGAAGTGGTACAATAAAGGCAATCAAAAACTACTGGAGTTCTTCAAGATGAAGTCCGTTCTGGTCGACCTAAGAAATTAACGAAAAGAGAAGAGAATGTAATTGTGCGTGAAATAAAAAAAGGCCCAACAATTTCGGCCTCAAAACTTGCTAGACTAGTCACTGATAGCTTTGGGAAACGAGTTCATCCGGAACTTTGTCGAAGAATCCTGAATGAAAACAATTTTCATGGTCGTATTCTCCGAAAGAAACCATTTATTAGCAAAATCAATAAGCAGAAGAGACTAAATTTCGCTAAAAAGTATGCGAGCAAGGACAAGGACTTTTGGAAATGCATTATTTTTTTGGACGAAAGCAAATTTATCATATTTGGTTTCGATGAATGTCACAAAATTTTGAGAAAACCAAACAGAGAGATGGAACTTAAAAATCTACGTCTAACCATGAAACATACAGGTGGATCCATAATGATGTGGGGATGTATGGCAACCGGCAGTGTTCGAAACCTTGTCATTATCAATGGGGTATTAAATAAATATAAGCATATGCAGATATTAAAAGAAAATTTAAAGCAAACTGCTGAAAAATAAGGGCTAGTTGGTAATTTTCATTTTCAGTAGGACAATGATCCTAAACATACCGCACATATTGTTAAACAATGGATCATTTATAATGTACCCCACATTTTAGAAACACCTCCACAAAGTCCAGATATGAACCCCATTGAACAGTTATGGTCAGAAATTGGTAGACAACTTAATAAATATAATATTAATTCCAAGGAAGGGTTAAAAATAAAAATGTTAGATGTTTGGAATAATACAGGAAAAGAAGTTACTGAAAATTTTTGTTGACAGCATGCAACGACGTTTGCAGCCATAATAAGTGCTCATGGTGGACCGACAAAATATTAAAACTATACTTTTATGTTAACAATAAATTACTCGTTTAATCGTTCGAATACTTTTTTTGTGTCAATTTAGCCGATATTGGCAACAAATCTTTCAGAAGTATTATTAACGTTACCGAAGAAACTTCCAATTTAACATATATAACCGTGCTACTCGTATGTTATTACACGAGTAAATATATTTTTAATTGTTAATGTAATTCGCATTTTTTACGCATCAAACTTTTCATTTGAGAACGTTCAAATACTTTCGTGACTCACTGTATATCGTTGGATTTATTGTTCAGTAGTTCTAGTATTAATAAGGAAGAATAACATATTCGAAGCAGTCTATATCGTCCCGTGTCTAATAGGAAACGTAATCGAAAAAGAGGGAAGAGTCAGGGGTACTGTTCGAGGGGTGAATAAGACCAGGGGGTAATAAACACTTGATTCAACACCACTCGTCTTCCTCTTGTCTCTTCACACCGGTAGCGAACTCCATTTGACTTTTGTCTCCACTCGATTCCACCGCATTGCACACGCCCTTCCCAATGTGTACACTCGACGGAGCATCTATACTACTACTTCCTGCACCCCCTTTGGTTCTCACCCCTTCGTTCTCTATCCCTTTCTCGCTCTCTCTCTCTATCGCTGTTGGCTTGCGCTACCCGCCATTCCCTTCATGCTCGGTCTCGGTTGTTATTTATATTTTTCTGTCGCTTCTCTTTGCATCGGCTATGGTTTTTTTTCTGTTTCGCTGGTCTCTTTTTTCGTTTCAGTTTCGTGGCTACCCCACGCGATAACGATGACGAGGATCGTTCGGTCCTATCCGGTGGTCTCTTCATTCCTTTCTGTCCGGCTGGTCCTCGGTGGTTTTCGCTTTATTTCCCGCTTATCCATTTACATTTGATTTACTCCGGCTGTCGCGTACCGCTTCAAGGGCCACCACCTCGATTATTGCCACCGCTTTGACCATTGTCGCAAGAATAAACGCGTTCGCTGTCAAACTTTCATGTCCGATTCTTCGACACTTCGCTGATTTTCGCATTGGCAAGACACAAAATTTCATAACATCAAAATAATTTACAGGATCGTCGAGATGCTGATAGAAACGTCGTTGCATAAATATAAAATAGTTAATATTCTAGGAAAATTCCATTACACAGTCAGTCGTAGCGAAAATTGTACAGTGTGTGTAATAATGATAACAAGATCAGTTTTTTAATGAAAAATTGAAATCATTTTTTATTTGTAAATTATATCTTAGTATTTATTAAAAATAGAAATTATTTTTTATTATAGGAATGTAAGAGAAATCAAAATGTAGTCGAAATTGATATTGATATGATATTTGAGGTAGTAACGTATAATTACGTAATGACACTGTAGACAATTTTTTGGCAAACGCTCTTTGTTGTATTTGAAACCGGCGATTGCGGCAGCGTTTAAATTGAAGACAATTATACAAGAGCCATTCTTATACCACTTTAGACTTACGCTAAGAATCGTTATTGCCATGAAACATAAATGAACTCAACTTTTTTCCTAAGTTGCTACATACAGTGGCCCGCATTAATATTCGGACGCCATGATACTCGAGAAGTTTTTGCTGTATATCTTCACTGTTAATGGATGTAAAGAATTCGTCGTTTTGTAATAATAAAAAAAAACACACACATTTTAAATGCTACAAACATAGTTTTTATTTATTTAATTTTTACACTT